>SZWC01000361.1:268225-347258 GCA_023375785.1 Penium margaritaceum
GCCATACTTGCGCCCTAGTTGTGCAACAGTTTGCCCTACTTGCACCCATGTTGCACCCTTCTTGTGCCCTATTTGTGCCCTCTTTGCACCCTAGTTGGGCCCTATTTTTCCCCTACTTGCGCCGTACTTGCACCCTAGTTGCTCCCTAGTTCCGTCCTGTTTGTGTCCTTGTTGTACCCTTATTGCGCCCTACTTGCACCCTAGTTGCGCCCTACTTGCACCCTACTTGCATCCTTTGCATCCTAGTTGTGCCCTTGTCTCTCCCTAGTTGTGCCCTACATGCCCCCCTACTCGTACCTTAGTTGTTTCCTAGTTCCTTCCTAGTTGCACCATAGTTGCGCCCTAGACTACTTACTTCCTGGTAATGTCCTAGTTTCACCCTAGTTACGCCCTAGTTGTGTCCTACTCATACCCTAACTGTGCCCTACTTGCACCCTACCTACATCCTACTTATGTCCTACTTGCACCATAGTAACGCCCTAGTTGTGTTCTAGATGCCTCCTAGTTGTGCCTTATTCGAGCCCGAGTGGCATCCTACTTGCACCCTAGTTTCGTCCTAGTTGTACCCTACTTGTGCCCTACTTGCGCCCTACTTGTGACGAAACTGTGCCCTAGTTGCGACCTACTTGCACCCTAGTTCACCGTAGTTCTGCCCTATTTGGACCCTAGTTGCGCCTTAGTTGGTCACTAGCTACGCCCTAGTTGCACCCTAGTTCCGCCCTAGTTGTCCATAGTTTGGCCCTAGTGGCATCCTACTTATGTCCTAGTTTTGACCTACGTGCACCCTAGTTGCGCACTAGTTGTGCCCTAGTTGCGCCTAAGTTGGACACTGCATACGCCCTTGTTGTGCCCAAAGTGTGTCGTTGTTACTCCCTACTTGCACCCTGCTTGCTCCGTACTTGTGCCCTCGTTGTGCCCTAGTTACGTCCTAGCTACATCCTACTCGCACCCTAGTTTGAGCCCTCCTTGTGCCCTTGTTGTACCATAGTGGCGCCCTAGTTGCGCCCTAGTTGCATCCTACTTGCACCCCAGTTGCGCCCTAGTTCCGCCTAAGTTGCACCCTAGTTGCACCCTGGTTATGCCCTACTTGTCCCCCCGCTGTGCCCTACTTGTATCTTACTTACACCCTAGGTTCATTCTAGTTGCGCCCTTGTCTTCCCCTAGTTGCACTCTACTTGCACCCTACTTATGCCCTAGTGCCCTAGTTCCGTCCTAGTTGTGCCCTACTTGCATCCTACTTGTGACCCACTTGTGCCCTAGTTGCGTCCTAAATACTCCCTAGTTGCACCCTTGGTGCATCCTACTCGCACGCTACTTGCCTCCTACTTCCATCCTGGCTGCACCCTAGTTGTGCCCTACTTGCACCCTACTTACGCCCTAGTTGCGTCTTAGTTGCGTCCTAGGTGCGTCCTAGTTGCGCCCTACTTGCACCTGCATTGCGCCCTACTTTTGCCTTAGTTGCGCCCTAGTTGCGCCATAGTTGCACCGTATTTGCACCCTACTTGAGACCTACTTGCACCCTAGTTGCGCCTTAATTGCGCCCTAATTGCGCTCTAGTTATTCCCTAGTTGTGCCCTAGTGCGCCTCTGTTGGTCATTAACTATGCCTTAAACATGCCCTAGTTGTGCCATAGTTGCGCCATAGTTGTGACCTAGTTGTGTCCTAGTTGAGAGCTAGTTGCACCCTAGTTGTGCCCTACTTGCGACCTGGTCGCGCCCTAGTTGCACCTCAATTGGGCACTAGCTATACCCTAGTTGCGCCCTATTTGCCCTCTGGTTGCGCCTTACTTGCTCCCTTCTTGCACCCTAGTTGTGTTCCCATTGCGCCCTAGTTGCTTCCTAGTTGCGTCCTAGTTATGTCTAAGTTAGACACTGGCTATGCCCAAGTTGCACCCTACTTGAACCGTAGTTGCGCCCTAGTTGTGCCCTACTTGTAGCATACTTGCACCCTAGTTGCATCCTTGTTGCGTCCTTGTTGCAATGTACTTACGCCCTAGTTTTAGCTCTGCTTGCCCTCTACGTGCACCCTAGTTGCACCCTAATTGCATCCTGTTTGTGCCCTACTTGCCCATTACTTGCACTCTAGTTGCGCCTTAGTTGTGTCCTACATACGCCCCTCTTGCACCCTATTTATTTCCTACTTGCGCCACAGCAGTGCCCTAATTGGGCCCTACTCCCACACTAGATGCACCCCAGTTGCGCCCTAGCTGCGTCCTTGTTGCGCCTTAGTTGGGCACTAGCTAATGCCTAGTTGAGCCCTAGTTGTGCCCTCCTTTCACCCTACTTGTGTCCTACTTATGCCCTATATCTTCCCTAGTTGGGCCCTAGTTATATCCTAGTTGCACCCTAGTTACACACTACTTGAGCGCTACTTGCGCCCTACTTGTATCCCAGTTGCGCCCTAGTTGCGCCTAAGGTGGGCACTAGCTACGCCTTAGTTGCACCCTAGCTATGCCTTAGTTGTGCCCTAATTACACCCTCCTGGTACCCTATGTGCGCTCTAGTTTTGCCCTAGTTGTGTCCTAGTTTAGCCCTAGATGTGCCTCGATTGGTCACTAGCTACACCATATTTGTGCCCTAGTTGAGCACAAGTTGCACTCTAGTTCCACCGTAGTTGCACCCTGGTTACACCATATTTGTGCCATACTTGCGCCCTAGTTGTGTAACAGTCTCACCCTAGTTTGGCCCTACTTGCACCCAACTTGCGCCCTACTTGCCCCCTATTTGCGCCCTAGTTGCACCCTAGTTGGGCCCTAGTTGCGCCCTACTTGCGCCCTCCTTGCACCCTAGTTGCGGTAAGGGTATCCACAAAAGCCAGGACTCGTGAGTCAGGCTCGCCAGTCCAAGTCTGGTTCTAGACTCCCGAGTCCATGTCTTACTTGCAGACTTGATATGGATTCGCAAGTCTGGGGGGGGAGGTGGGGGGGAGAGAAAAAACCCAATTGCCAGTTCAAGACCGGCCAAGAAAGACCAGAAAAAAATCCCCTCTTCCCACCTTCCCCCCGCCGACATCATCCGCTCTATTCCATGTTTCCTTCCAAATCCTTGCCTTCCACTGACAACTGCCGCCTGGCTGTCCTTGCCACATCAGCCCATGCCATCCGCAAATTTGATATCGTGGATGGCGTTGCTCGGTGCCACGTTGGAACTTCCTACAGAACTGGAGCTCCATTCGGAACATCTTGTTTTGAAGCTTTGCTCAGAACTTCAAAACTCAAAGTTGAAGTTCCAAACTTTGACTTTGGAACTTTGAGTTCCACACACAAAGTTTGGAACTTAGAGTTCCGCACACGAACTTTGGAACTTAGTGTTTCTTAGTTTGATCAAGTCACACTTCAACAGTTCGAGTTATAAATTTTCGACCGGAACTTCAAAACTCAAAGTTCCAAGCAGCTGGCTTCAGCGCTCGAGAACTCAAATGGTCTAAATGACCCCTCAAAACAAGGGAAATTTTGAGCTTTGACAATTTTTTTATGAAACACATAACATATCACCATTAATGGTTTCACGTATAATTCCTCTTTATTTCTCATATACCCCAAAAGTAATTAGAAACATCCCCAACACTCATTGAATATTCTAGAAAATAGCTCCAAAACCATAGATACTAACTCTCGAGCAGAGGGAAAGGAACATAAAGAGAGGTATTGCTCCGACTCGCAAGTCCACACGTGGTGGACATGCAAGTCCACACGTATTGGACTCGCGATTCCATGGACTCGCGAGTCCAAGCCATGAGTAGCAAGTCCGGGTCTAGAGCAACAATTGGACTCGCAATTCCCTGTCCAGGTCCTCAGTCAAGTGTGTGGACTTGCAAACACCCTTAAGTTGCATCCTCATTCTTCCCTGGTTGTGTCATAGTTGTGCCCTTGTCTCATCCTAGTTAAGTCCTACATGCCCCCTACTTGCGCCGTAGTTGTTGTCAGAAGCCGGGATGCGGTTTCAGTGTGGCCCCAAGGGTCTTCAGTTGTGCTCACGACTAAGTTTTGTGCGGGTGTTCTGAGTCTAAGCGTGAGCATTCTGGTTGCCCCACGTTATGTTTCTGGTAGTTGAAGACAAATGTGAGGCAGTCACTTTTGGGAAGGGAAGAACGTGATTTTGCGTTAGCTTTTGAACATAGACATGATCTAAACATTTGTAGGGCTAGTCATGAGCTCTCCAACGCACCAAACCATGCGCAATTCAGATCAGTGTAGCTCCCATGATCTCAGCCGAAGCGCAGTACCATAAACGAGCCGCTCAGTTGGCGGCGCGCACCACATCGCCCGCCAAGGCGCCCTCACACATCAAGGACACATAAAAAATGCCATTCCGGAGGCGCACATGTCCCTACCTGTAGCGGCGGTACCCCTCACGCCATTGGGGTATGTTTCGATGAGCTAATCATCGAGTTTGGTGATGGAAATTGATGTGGGTCAAAACCTGTTTACGGACATGCAGTCAGAATTTTGACTCAGTCCCCAAGTAACAAATTGTAGTACTGAGTTTTGGACTCCGAGCCAGGATTTTTGCTAAGTCCCCCAAAAACAAACTGCACTCCTGAAATCTGGCGGATCATCCACCGGACGCCTCGGCAGATCTTCCGGAGCAAAATCCCCAGATGGCATTTTGTTACTCGTTCCGGTCAATTATTCACCGGAAGTCGAACCGCGGCCAGCTCCCAGAGCCACCGCACACACCATAACTTCGAAAGCCAATTTCTCCCTCGTCACTGATGTGATTATGGCGAAACAACTTCCACGAGATTCAGCAACTTGTCAAATTTCCGGGGGAATCCTCTAGTTTAGGATGTGAGCAATCATCTAGTCCCCAGATCCAATGACAAGGAATTTCCTCTCTGTGGTGGCTCGGCGGCGCCTCCCGTCGCCGCACTCGGGCATGTGGAAGGGGCAATCTTCATTATTCTCCCCCTTGCACCTACCATACCCGCTGCTCGTGCTTGCTCTCACTCATCTTCCGCTGCACCATCCAGCCCATCATAGCTGGTCATCCCAAGCCCGGCCTCGCTCAATGCATGCCGGTCGACGGGTTGCGTTTTTGTCAAGCAATGTGCAAGCATGTTGTGTGTGCTGCAATGCTGTAGCACCACCTGCCCCTTTTCAACCATTTCCCGTGCGTAGTGATAACACATGTTGATGTGCTTCGTCCTCTTGTGCTGCGTTGGGTTATTGGTCAGCAAGGCTGAGCCGGTGTTGTCCTCGTGCACCATCGTAGGCTCGTGCTGCGGCATGCCCAGCTCCCCAAGCAACCTGCAGAGCCACATCGCCTCATTGACCGCCTAAACTAGCGCATTGTTCTCTGCTTCAACTGTGGAGGTGGCGACGCAGTCCTGATTTCTGCTGCACCACGAGACCACTACACCAGCAAGGAAGAACACGCAGCCGGATGTGGACTTCCGCTTGTCCACATCGCCAGCATAGTCTGCCTCCGTGTAGCAGACCAGACACAAAGGGTATACCCGCCCCTTGCCATCGAACCTTAGGTGCGTGTGCCGCATCGCCTGTAGATAGCGGAGGATGCGCTTGACCACCTACCAGTGTAGTGGCTCGAGATCAGCCATGTACCTTCTCACTTGGCCCACCGCGTAGGCCAGGTCCAGTCGAGTCACCACTATGGCGTACATGAGGCTGCCCACCGCCAATTGGTAGGGTACCCCTTCCATATCCTCACACTTTTCTTTTGTTTGTGACACCATTGCCGCACTCAGTTCACAGGTCGTGGAGACTGGACTGCCAACCGTTTTGGAGTCCTCCATGCTGTACCACTTCAGCACCTCGGTCACGTATTTGGCCTCTCCCAACTCAAGCGTGCGCGCCCCCGGTTTCGCGTAATGCTTACCCCCATGTAGAACTCTAGCCCCCCAATGTCTGACATCTAGAATCTCCTACTCAGCTGCTCTTTAAGCCGTTGTAGGCTCGGCAAATCCGTCAAGCACAAAATCAGGTCGTCCACGTAGAGTGCGACAATGTGATGGAGCTGTTTGTCGCGCAGCACGTACACGCTGTGATCTGCTTCACAGCGCTTCAAGCCAAGTTGTGCCCTGAAGCTGTCCATGTGTTGGTACCAGCATATGGGCGATTGTCTTAGCCTGTACAAGGACTTTCATAGCTCACATACCTTGTCCTTCGGCGCCTCCAACTCCTTCATGTAGATCTATTTTTCTATGATGCTCTTGAGGAAGGCCATCTTTACGTCCATTTGGTGGAGTTCGATGTCCTTTACGGCCGCCACTGTAAGGATTGCTGGGATGCTTGTAAACTTGGCAACGGGAGCAAATGTCTCATCGTACTGCTTGCCCTTATACTGTGTGTATCCCTTTGCCACCAGCCGTACCTTGTATTTGTCAACCACACCTCCCTTTGTGAACTTGGTCCTAAAGACCCACTATGAGCCGATGACCTTGGCATCTTTTGGCCTGTCAACCATCTCCCATGTGTCATTTTTAGTGATGGATGCCAGCTCTGATTTGATGGCTGCGTCCCATTGATCCCCTTCAGACCCTGCAAGAGCCTCTTGCATAGTAATCCGTTCCGTTGATGCAGCTAGCATGCACCTCGTCATGCTGATCTATCGGCCGGTGCTTCCCGGGGAAGCGATTCCCCACTTTTCTCTGCCTCCTGTTGCGGCGCGGTAAATTTGGTGGCGCATTGTCACTATGCTGCGATCCCTCCGACTCAGCACGCTCCACTGAATCATCGACTGGTCGGCTCCCCAAGGATCTCTCCCGCTCAAGCGAAACATTGCCGGAACGACCGGCGCGTCCGGAGGATTTTCCACCTACGCCTGATGCACACTTTGCTAGGAGTGCACGCCTTGGCACCCTCGGCACCTCATCCGCCGGATCCTTTCCGTGGATCTCCTCATGAGCTTGATCATCATCAGAGTCCTCCGCGTTAGCTGCTAGCGCTAGTGCACCTTCGCGCTTTGATGTTGCATCCTCAACTTCGGTGTCTGCCGGCTAATTCTCGTCGTCAAGAAGCTAGAACCACTCCCCCATCTTTGGAGAGTTCACCATGCCCGCGTCTTTGCTATTGATGTAGGTCTGCTGCATGTCAGACTCGACGTCTTGTTGTGGATTATCTCCTCCTTGCGCATGGCGTAGAGCCTCTACACCTTATGTGTGCTCTCATAGCCAAGGAAGAGATACGAATTTGCCCGCGACTCTAGCTTGCGGTTGCGCCTATGTGCAGCGTGCACGACCTCGTGCGCCTTGCACCCAAACACTTTCAGGTGTACCACACATGGCTTGCGCCCGCTCCAAACCTCGTGCGGCATCTTCCAGCCGCTCCTCCCCTTCAACACTAATGTAGGAGTGATGTTGATGGTGTAGCTTCCCTTACGCACAGCTTCCATCCTGAAGCTTCGCGACAGTTTCGCATCCACCAACGTGGTCCTTACCATGTTCAGGAGCGTCTGGTTTACCCGCTGTGCCACGCCATTTGACTGAGGTGAATACTGCATAGTTTATTCCCATTTTATTCCTTGCTGCTTCATCTACCCGCTATAGCCCACGTACTCTTCGTCGTTTTCGTTGCGTAGCGCTCTAACCTTCCGGCCAATCTGCCTCTCCACCGTGGCAACATACTCCTTTAGCCGGTCGAGGACCTCGCCTTTCCGCTTCATGAAGCACACGTAGAATTTTCTACTGTAGTCATCTTTGGAGGTGACAAAGTAATGCGCGCCGCTCTTTGACGCTGTCTTCAATGGTCCGCACACGTCGTTGTGTACGACCTTTAGCAGGTCCGAGGCACGATTCACGTTCTTGTTGAATGGTTTGCGTCTGGCCTTGCCCAAAATGCAAGGCTCACAATTTTTGTGCTTTGCTACATCTGTTGCCCTTTTTGCACTGTTCATGACAAGGCCACGTACAAGCTCGCGTTTTGCCATCTCCTTCACAATTGCGGGTGATGAATGCCCCAGTTGTCGGTGCCAGAGCTCTAGATCAGCTCCCCCTCCTTTGGCCAGATTTATGGTGCGCTCCTGCAAGTGTGCTAAATCTGTCGCCGCGGGGATCACATTGCTCTCCACGATGTAGAGGGCGTTGGCCTGAGGGTGAGTGTGTACCCTGGAGGGTCAATAGCAGTGGCTGGTTCACACCACCAACTGTTTTTGGAGAGACTGAAACAGTGGAGGCAACAAGTTCCAAGGACAACCAAAAACTTGACAGAGAGTGAGGCAATAGTTTTTGGCCTCCATTTACTAGGGATGAACTCTTGATCAAGGCTCAAAAGAAGTGGCATTTTATAGCCATTGATCTAAGCTTTCCAGAACACCAAAGCATGCCAGATTTGGAGCTTCCTAGTAGATTCTATGGCTTCTAGAGTGGCCCTTGGTAGGCTGTCCTTTGCCCACATATGAAGGCATCCCTTCCTTCCTCTAGAAACTTCTGCCCCTTCCTAAATTCCTCAGCTTGCTTCTAGTAGGAGGGAAGGTATCCAGAAGACCTAGACACTTCTAGATTCCTTGTAGGACAAGTCATCACTTCTAGAAGGTGTGCCACCTTCCTGGACCCTCACTTGGCCTTCTAGAAACTCAAGGAGGAATTCTAAAGTTTGAGCTAGCTTCCTGGTATCTATTTCTCACCTCCCTTAAGGCAGGGCAGAAATTGATCTTGTGGGACTTCAACCCGGGCCCTTACCTCTAGAGGTGGACACCATTAACCACTAAGCCACCTTTGCTGGTCTTTTTGGTGTTCCTTTTTGGACTCGAACCTGTGAGGAACATTTCTCCAACAATCTCCCCCTTGCGCATCACCCATGGCAGTCGTCCATGCTCAACGTGCAACTGAAGAGCCTTTCTCCTCATGGGAGGCAAGGTCATACTTTATTGCTCCCTCCCACCCAGCCCCATCCTTCTTGTGCAATACCTCCTTCACGCTCCTCTTGCGTGAAGAAGACTTGTGCGAACCCGGTCCAAATACCCTTGTCAGCATCGAATCTCTTTGTCCTTCTTTGCACACGGCTGCTCGTGCGGGGCTGTTGAGGCGGTTGTTCTTGTTAGTGTCTCCTTTTGGCGCCATCCTCTCCAAGCTCCTGCTCCCCCTCTCTTGGAGACCTTGGAGACATCGGTCGACTCCCCGCCTCTACGTCAATCTCCGGTGCTTCGGATTCCTTATCCGAATTGACCAGAACAAATTCTGCCACTCGCCCATCCCTTGGGCGATCCTCTCCGGCTGGTGCTCTTACAAGAATATCACCCTCATTCACGTCCTCCGGCGTCTCCCCCTCAAGGAGTGGCAACCACCCCCCCTCTTGGAGAGACCTGCCTCCTTGTCTGTCCAACGGCTTTTCTCGTCGAACGTGACGTCACGATTTCGCACAATCTACTGCCTCCCTTGGTCAAAGAGTCAGTACGCTCTCGTACCCAAGGAAAATACACCGACGGGTTCGTGGGTCCAGCTTGCTCCGCCCTTCACGTGCCTGCACTACTGCATGTGCAATGCAACCAAACGTGCAGAGGTGACCCACTGCCGGCTTCCTCCCGCTCCACACCTCTTGTGGTATCTTTCATGCCTTGGTCTCCTTTCCTTCAACGGCTTGGTTTGTGTAAGGTCCATTATGTATGCTGCTAGCCTTGCCGCCTCCACCCAATATTACTGTTGAAGGCCAGCGTCACTCAACATTGATCACACCATGTTAAGTATTGTGTAATTTGCTCTCTCAGTAATGTCATTCTGCTTTGGGGAGTGTGGAATTGTTTTCTGCCACTCAATCCCCTTGCTCTTCATCCACCCAAGGTAGCCTGTATATTCACCACCGTTGTCGCTCCGAAACGCCTTCACCTTCAACTCTGTCTGCCGCTCCACATCTGCCACAAAATCTTGCATGCATGGAAGGACTTTGCGCTTCTGCTTCACGAGGTAGAGGTACAGTGTGCGGCTGTGGTCGTTGATGAAGGTGAGGAAGTAGCGAGCTCCACCAATGCAGCTCTCAAGTGGTCCACACACATCTGTGTGTACCACTGCCAACTTTGTTGATGCACGCGTCCCCTTTGCCACAACCGGCTACCGCGTTGATTTTCCGATAACGCATGGCTCACACACGGTCTCCTTGGTTCCATCAAGGCCACTAATCTGGGGACCTCGCACCACCTCTCTCTTTGCCATCTCTTTTACCGTCGATGAAGAAACATGGCAAAGTCGGCGGTGCCACATGTCCAGGTCTCCTTCATCCTTCGTTCCAAGATTGGCGGTGTTGGACCCCGCCCGGCTGTCGAGGATCCTTGCGTGTAGCAGTTACAAGTCGTCCTCTCCCTTGGTATGCGCAATAACCTCGCCTTTTCCCTCATTCTGGATGACGTCCTCCTTCTTTGTTAAGAGCACCTCAAGTCCCTTGTCGGTAAGGCGGCTGAAAGAGAGCAGGTTTGCCCCAAAGTTGGGCATATAGAGAACGTCGTTGATTGTGCTACTGACAGGTTTGCCATCCACAATGGACTCAATGCGGACGTTACCCTCACCGGTGGCCACCTCTGTTTTGCCATTGGCCACCGTCATGCATCTCTCCAAGGCACCATAGGTGACAAATGCCGCCCTGTTGCATTGCGTGTGGCGGCCTGATCCGGAGTCAATGACAGCAACTCCCGGATCCTTCAAGTTTTTGGAGTTGTACGCCATAATGGCCTGCTCGTCTTTCTTCTTGCCCCGTTGCGAACGGTCTGGCTTCTTCTTGGGGCAGTTGCGCGCATAGTGGCCCTCCTTGCCGCAGTTGAAGCACTCCCCCTTCTTGTCACCCTTCTTAGTGCCCTCTTTGGCACCCTTCCACTTGTCGCCTCGACCTCCACTGTGAGGATGAACCGTGTAAGCTGAACTTGATGCCGCTGCACTCTCTCGACTGCCACATCGCATCCATTGTTGCGCACGTACTTGGCAACCTTTGGGTACTTCAGCTCGTCGGAAGGCTAGCCACCAAGGACTGTGATCATGGGACTCCAACTATGTGGCAAGGCCAGAAGGAGGATCATAGCTTGCAACTGAGAGTCAACCTCCCAACCAGTAGCCACGCACTCCGCTGGGAGTGACTCAATCTGCTGCATGATCTCCATGATATTGTCCCCTTTGTTGGCTCAGAGGGTGACAAGCCGTTTGAAGATGAAGAGCTGATTGGAAAGGTTGCTTGACTGGTAGATGGAGAAGAGGTTTGACCATGCTTCTGTGACCAGGGTGCATCCTTGGATGTGTCCAAGTTGTGGTGGGCATAACGCGGACACAAGGAGCGCCAACGCCTTTTTGTTGTGCTTCTTGTATGCGTCCTTCACCTCAGCCGTTGCAGTCTCTGGCAGAGCATTCTCATCACCCTTTACGAGCTCAAGCAGTCCCTTGTCGTGGACGAAGATCTCAAACTGCCACCTCCACAAGGTAAAACCTGTCCCATCAAACTTACGTACGGCTGCTCTCTTGGTCGCTTGTCGCCATGTTTTGTTATTGGAAGCGTGAATTCAAGCTGGCTTGGAACCCCTTAGAGGCGTGGGCCCATAACCCTTTGTTGGCCTGAGGGTGAGTGTACATCTTGGAGGGTCCGTAGCAGTGGCTGGTTCACACCACCAACTGTTTTTGGAGAGACTGAAACTATGGAGGCAACTGGTTCCAAGGATAACAGAAAACTGGTCAGAGAGTGAGGAAATAGTTTTTGGCCTCAATTGACTGGGAACAAACACTTGATCAAAGCTCAAAAGAACTAGCATTTTATAGGCACTGATCTAAACTTTCCAGAACACCAAAGTATGCCAGATTTGGAACTTCCTAACAGATTCTATGGCTTCTAGAGTGGACCTTAGTAGGTTGTCCTTTTCCCACCTAGGAAGGCATCCCTTCCTTCCTCTAGAAACGTTTACCCCTTCCTACATTCCTCAGCTTCCTTCTAGTAGGATGGAAGGTATCCAGAAGACCTAGACACCTCTAGATGCCTTGTAGGACAAGTCATCCCTTCTAGAAGGTGTGCCACCTTCCTGGACCCTCACCTGGCCTTGTAGAAACTCAAGGAGGAATTCTAGAGTTTGAGCTAGCTTCCTGGCATCTATTTTTCACCTCCCTTAAGGCAGGGAAGAAATTGATCTTGTGGGACTTGAACCTGGGCCCTTAAAGGTGGACACCATTAACCACTAAGCCACCTTGGCTTGTCTTTTTGGTGTTCCTTTTTGAAGTCACTCCAGCCATGGTTAGGAGCATTACTCTAACAGAGGCCTCCCTTGCGCATAGCCTCTAGCACGGGCTCACCACCACCATCCTTCTGCACGACTGCCCCTCTTCTGCTGAAGAGCACCTTGTACCCCTTGTCAGTCAGGCGGCTAACACGTAGAATGTCAGCCAAGTCGGGTACGTGCTGCACGTCCTTAATGACGCACTTCACCCGCTTTCCCCCAACCACCATCTCCACGTCCACGTCTCCTTGGCCAGCTGCCGGCTCGACCTTGTCGTTCGCGACCACCATGGATTTCCTGGACTTGGTGTAGTTGATAAACCCGACATTCTCGACCGGGGTATGCTTCTCCACTCCGGAGTCAAGGCATCGCCTATTGGCCTTCTTGAGGTGAATGTTTTGAGTGTTGTTCAGGAGCTCCTTCTTGCTTTTGGCATCTTTTCCACCGTCCTTTGCCTCCTCGGTGCACTCACGGGCCCAGTGGCCCTCCTTGCCATAATTTCGGCACGCACCCTTCTTGGCGTCCTTCTTGCCACCGCCATGTCGGCCACCTCCCTTGGTCCTGCATTTGCCACCATGCATTTTGGTGATGAGGGCCGATGAGGACAACCAGGAGTCCCCGCAACATCGTTGGTGTGCCTCGTTGCAGATGTACTCTGCGACTGCGCCATAGGTGAGCTTGTCATCTACCCATCCTCCCAAAAGTGTGATAAGAGGGCTCCAACTATTAGGAAGGGCCATGAGGAGGACCATCGCCTACATCTACGTGTCGATCTTCCACCCCACGTCATTGCATTGTGAGGCGAGCGACTTGATCTACTGCATGGGGGTGATGACATCATCTTTGTCCTCAAATCTCACCATCAAGAGTCGCTTCATTGCAAAGATTTTCTTCGAGAGCGACTTGGATTAATGGATAGCACAGACGTTTTTCCAAGCTTCGGCTGCCAGCTTGCACCCCTGGAAGGAGCCCCACTACAACTTGAACATCCCGGATACCAGCAGCATGAGCGCCTCTGTGTTCTTCTCTGCAAAGGCCTCCTTCTACGCTTCCGTTGCCGGCGCTTTGTTGAGGACTTCCGTTCCCTTCATGATCTCCAGCAACCCCTTATGGTCTGTGCTCCTCCAAGCCCATAGCCAGGGCCACCTGCATACTTGTGGATGGGTTGTGTCTCCTTCTACACCATTTCTGTAGTCTTGGAATCGGGGACCTAATAGCTTGACGACGATGTCCTCCCCGACGAAAATCCCGTCTGCCGCGTAAGCCGTGAGTGATTTGTCCACCGGTCAAGACGATGGGTCCATAACCCTTTATGAGAAACCGGGGTGTGGTTTCCAACGTAGTCCGCTACGTCAACCAAAGCGCTGTACCCCAAACCAGCCGCTCAGTTGGTGGCGCGCACCACCTCGCCCCCCGAGGCGCCCTCACATATCAGCGACCCATAAAAAATGCCATTTCGGAGGCGCAGATGTCCCTACGTGTAGCAGCGGTGCCTCTGGCACCTTTGGGTTATGTTTCGATGAGTTAATCATCGAGTTTGGTGATGGGGATTGATGTGGATAGAAACCTGTTTGCGGACCTGCAGTCAGAATTTTGACCAAGTCCCCGAGAAAGAAACTATACTGCTGAGTTTCAGACTCTGAGCCAAGATGTTGGCTAAGTCCCTCAGTAACAAACTGCACTCCTGAAATCCAACGGATCATCCACCGGACGCCTCGGCAGATCTACCGGAGCAAAATCCCCAAATGGAATTTTGTTACTTGTTCCGGTCAATTATTCACCGGAAGTTGAACCGCGGCCGGCTCCCAGAGCCGCCGTACACACCCTAACTTTGAAAGCTTATATCTCCCTCGTTACTCCTCTGATTCCAGTGAAACAACTTCCATGGGATTCAACGACTTGTCAGATTTTTAGGGCAATCCTTCATTTTTGGATACAAGTAATCTTGAACCCCCAATGACGATGAATTTCTTCTCTGTGGCGGCTCGGCGGCGCCTCCCGTTGCCGCACTCGGGCATGTAGAGGGGCAATGTTTAATAGCTGTGTCCTTGTTCTGTCCTAGTTTTGGCCTAGTTGCACCCTAGTTGCACCCTAAATTCGCCCTAGAAGCGCCCTAGTTGTGTCGTAGATGCCCCCAAACAACGCCCTAGTTTTACCCTACTTGCACCCTTCTTGCACCCTGATTGCACCCCATAAGAGCCCTTGTTGCGTCGTAGATGCGCCCAAGTTGCGCCCTACATGGGCCCAAGGTTCACCCTACCTGTGCCCTTGTTGCGTCCTGGTTCCACTCTAATTACGCCTTACATTTGCCCTACTTGCAACCTACTTGCGCCCAAGTTGCATCCTACTTCTTCCCTAGTTTCATCCTAGTTGTACCCTAATTGTGCCCTAGTTGCGCTTCAGATGGTCACTGGGTACGCCCTAGTTGCACCCTAGTTGCGCCTACTTATGCCCTAGTTTTGCTCTACTTGTACCCTAGTTACGCCCTAGTTTCCCATCGTTGCACCCTAGTTGCGCTTTTCTTGGGCTTCGGCTACGCCCTCCTTGTGCCTTCATTGCATCCTAGTTACACCCTGATTGCACCCTACTTGAGCCCTACTTGCGTCAAAGTTGCGCCCTAATTACGTCCTAGTTTCACTCTACTTGTACCCAAGTTTGAGCCCTACTTGCGCCCTTGTTGCAACCTAGTGGCGCCCTATTTGCGCCCTTTTTCAAGCCTACTTGCGCCCTAGTAACGCTCTAGTTCCACCCTAGTTGTGTTTTACTTGTGCCCTTCGTGTGCCCTATTTCCATCCTTGTTGTGCCCTATTTGCACCCTACTTGTGCCCTAGATTTGCCCTTGTTATGCCCAAGTTGCACCGTAGTTCTGCCTTAGTTGGGCACTAGCTACGGCCTTGTTTTGCCTTAGTTACGCCCTAGTTGCACCCTAGTTGCGTTGTACTTTCTCTCTACTTGCGCACTAGTTCTGCCCTACTTGCATCACCCTAGTTGCGCCTTGGTTGCGTCATACTTGTACCCTAGTCACACCCTAGTTGCGCCCTAGTTGCGCCATAGTTGCACCCTAGTTGCACCCTATTTGCGCCCTACTTGTGTCCTAGTAGCATCCTAGTTGTGCCCTAGTTGAGACCCTAGTTGTGCAGTCGTTGCTCCCAAATAACGCCCTAGTTGCACCCTTTTTGCACCCTAGTTTCCCCCTAATTACACCCTAGTTGTGCCCTGGTTACACCGCAGTTGCGCCACAGTTGGGCAATAGCTACGCCCTCATTTTGCCCTAGTTGGGCCCTAGTTGGGCCATACTTGCACCCTAGTTACGCCCTTATTGTGCCCTGGTTGTGCCCTTGTTCCACCCTACTTGCGCCCTACTTGCATCCTAGTTACGTCCTAGTTACACCCTAATTACGCCCTAGTTGCACATGAGTTGGGTACTTGCTAGACCCTAGTTGCGCCCTAGTTCTACCCTAGGTACGTCCTAGTTGCGCCCTAGTTTCTCTCTATTTGCACCCTACTTGCGTCCTAGTGGCGTCCTAGTTGTACCCTTGTTGCGCCCAACTTACGTCCTAGTTGATCCCTAGTTGCATCCTAGTTGCGCCTCAGTTGGGCATTAGCTACACCCTAGTTGCGCCCTACATGCATCCTTGTTGTGCTCCGCTTGCACCGTTGTTGCGCGCTAGTTGCACCCTACTTGATCCCTAGCTATGCCCTATTTGCACCCTACTTTCGCCTCAGTCGGGCAATAACTACGCCATCATTGCGCCCTACTTGCGCCATTTATATGCCAAAGTTGCACCCTTGTTGAGCCCTTGTGCCCTAGTTGCACCCTCAATGCACCTTACTTGCACCCTAGTTGCACCCTAGTTGCATCCTAGTTGTGCCCTAGTTGTGCCTTAGTTCCGCCCTAGTTGCACCCTAGTTGCACCCTAGTTGCTCCCTAGTTGCGCTTCTTGTACGTTACTTGCATCCTAGCAACGCCCCAGTTGCACCCTAGGTACGTTCTAATTGTATCCATCTTGCGTACTACTTGTGTCCTAAATGCGCCCAACTTGCGCCCTAGTTGAGCCCTTGTTGCACGCTACACACACCTTATTTGCACCCTTGTTACGCCCTAGTTGCGCCCTAGTTGCACCCTACTTACGCCTTACTTCTGCTCTAGCTATGCCCTAGTTGATCCTTAGTTGTACCCTATTTGTGCCCTACTTACGCCCTAATTCTGCCCTACTTGTGCCCTAGTCACGCCCTAGTTGTGCCCTAGTTTCTCCCTTCTTGCGCCCTACTTGCAACCTACTTGTGCCCTAGTTGTGCCCTAGTTACGCCCTAGTTGTACCCTAGTTGCACCCTAGTTACGCCTCATTTTGGTACTAGCTATACCCTAATTGCGGCGTAATTGTGCCCTAGTTGTGCCTGAGTTGCGCCCTAGTTACTCTTTACTTGTGCTCTACTTACGCCCCAATTCTACCCTAATTGCACCCTAGTTGCACCCTAGTTGTGCCTCAGATATGCAATAGCTACACCGTAGTTACACCCTTGTTGCGCCCTAGTTGTGCCTCAATTACATCCTACTGGCACCCTACGTGCGCCTAGTTGTGTCCTTGTTAGGCTGTATGCGCATCAATTGGTCACTAGCTACACCCTATTTGCGCCCTAATGTGCCCAAGTTGCGACCTAGTTCCGCCCTAGTTGTACCCTAGATTCACCCTATTTCTGCCATACTTGCGCCCTAGTTGTACAATAGTTACGCCCTAATTACGCCCTACTTGCACCCAACTTGCGTCCTACTTGTGCCCTTGCACCCTAGTTACACCCTAGTTGTGCAATCTTAGCGCCCTACTTGTGCCCTACTTGTACCCTAGTTGCGCCCTTGTTCCACCCTGGTTGTGTCCTAGTTGCGGCCTAGTTGCACCCTACTTGCGCCTTAATTACACCCTAGTTGCGCCCTACTTACGCCATATTCCATCCTAGTTACGTCTTTGTCTTGCCCTAGTTACGACCTAATTGTGCCCTACTTGCGTCCTAATTGTGCCCTAATTGCACCCTAGTTCCACCCTACTTGCGCCCTAGCAATGCCATATTTACAACCTTGTTGCGCCCTAGTTCCTTCCTACTTGCACCCTACCTGTGCCCTAGTTGCGCCATACTTGCGCCCTACTTGCGTCATTATTGCACGCTAGTTGCATCCTAGATTCCCCCTTGTTCCGCCCTACTTGCAGTCACCCTTGTAACCCACATGCACCCTACTTGCGGCCTACTTACACCCTAGTTGCATCCTAGTTGGCCTCAGTCACGCCCTACTTGTGGCCTACTTGCCCCGTACTTGCACCATAGTTGCACCCTAATTACGCCCTAGTTGCATCCTTCTTGTACCCTAGTTGTCCCTACTTGTGGCCTACTTGTACCCTAGTTTCACCCTAGTTGCATCCTAGTTGCACTATTGTTTTGCCTTCTTGCGCCCAACTTCCGCCCTTCTTGCACCCTAGTTGCGCTCTACGTGCGCCCTAGTTATGCCCTAGTTATGCCTTAGATGCGTCCTACTTGCACCTCACTTGGGCACTAGCTACACCCTAGTTACGCCATGATTCCGCCCTAGTTGCGCCCTCTTTGTGCCCTACTAGTGCCCTTGTTCTGCCCTAGTTGTGCCCTAGTCGTTCCCTAGTTGCACCCTACTTGCCCTCTAGTTGTGCCTCAGTTGGGCAAAAGCTACACGCTTGTTGCGCCCTACTTGCACTCTTGTTGCATCATAGTTGCACCCTACTTGCGCCTCACTTCCACCCTAGTTGCACCCTAGTTGCGCCCTAGTTGTGCCCTAGTTGCGGCTCAGTTGGGCACTAGCTATGCCCTAGTTGTGCCCTAGTTGCACCCTAGCTGTGCCCTTGTTGCGCCCTAGTTGTCCCCTAGTTATGCCCTTGTTGCGCCCTACTTGCACCCTATTTACGCCCTAGCTGCACTCTACTTGCACAAGTTATGATTGATCGTCCCAGTTGTATACAATACAAAACCTATGTATACTACTCCTATAATATCTTAATTTCCTTGAAGTTAATGTACATGTACATAATTGTTAAATCACCAATGTCTTTGTGAACAACTTCAATTTTATTTTTAGCCGGGGTTAAAAATCTGTTACCCCTATTCCTAAAGGTTAATATTACAAAACGTTCAAAACATACACCGCTATTTTGTACTTGCCTAGTTCTGTCCTCCAAATTCCCAAAGGATATTTCTGTTTGAAATAGTTGTGTCAGAAAAGAACACGGAGCAGAAAGAGTGGTCTTAGGAACACGGATGGACATGCGGTGACTTTGCATGTTGTTTTCTAGTCCCGCTTTCGAGACTTGCTCAAAGTTGGATCCCCTCACCGAGTGTATGTGGTGAATGTATTTGGCAGTGTATCATGGAGATCCAGAGAAATGTACACTTATGTATTTTCTGATCTCGCCACACCCTCCCCACCCCCATTCACCGCGAGTGTATTGGGGCTGTGCATCGGGGAGTGTATCGTGAACCAGTACAAATGTGTACACAAGTGTATTTATTCACTTATGTATTAGATACACCACCCTCACAATACACTGTCCAATACACCACTACAATCCATTTTCAAGTTTGGGAAGGGGGGATGGGGGAAGTTGGAGGACGCCCCCCTTCCACAATTGAAATAGTGTATTGGTAAGTGTATGTTGAGGATGTCGTCACAAATACCCTTTTGTATCTCTTTTAATGTGTACTATTCTCGATCGGGGACGTCAGTTGCTGTAAAGTGACAACACGAGGAAGAGGGAGAAAAGACAGACTTAACTTGTGCGTTGTTCACAATGGGTACTATGAAAATGGAAAAAGAGAACCCCGATCAAATGGACCTCCTCCCCCAAAACCCCCAGTGTATTGGAGGAGTGTATTAGGGAATGTATAGTAAGTCGCTCGCAAATGTTACAAGTGTATTTATACACTTGCGTATTCATTTGGTGCCCCTCCAGCTACACTACCCAATACACTCCCCCAATACACTTTAAGTAGAGGGGCGAGACGACGAGTCCTCTCCTTCCGTCGAAAAAGTGAGAAGTGTATATGGAGAGTGTATTAGGAGGTGTATGTGGTAGACAACCCTATGAATACACATGTGTATACAATGTGCAGTACAAAATCTAATGTAAGCCATCGATGGGAGTCAGCTGACGCGTTATGATAACCTAATTTTTCAAGGTTTGAAGCATAACCATTGAATGCTATTCAAACCTTGCAAACTAACCACGCCCTGTCTAGAGGTTCCCCCTCCCCCCCTCGAGTGTATTGGGGGTGTGTATGAGGAATCTGCTTGAAAATGTACACAAGTGAATTTTTACACTTGTGGATTGTTACGAACCATCTTCCGATGCACAACCCAATACACTATTGAGATACATTTTGATTGCGGGGTGAGAGGGGGGGAGGGCGGGTACGGATGATCCCCCTCTCCAAAGTTAGATTTTTTCCTGCATAGATTCTCATTGATTACAGCTAGTAGAGATCCAATAAACAAACATTTCTTCATTTATGGACACGTTCAGAGTTTATATAGGTCGTCAATCTTTTGAATCGAACAGTGCTCAGTATGTGAACTAAAACAAAAGCACGATCAAAATTTCCTAGTCAAACCGCGATGACAAAATCAGTGCGTCCCAATGAGGACCACCCCTCCCAAACACTAAGAGTGTATAGGGGAAGTGTATGGGGGAGTGTATTGTGAGTAATCACTAAAATTTACATAAGTTCATTAATTAACATGTGTATTCAATCACCCCCCTCCTGATACACTTCCCACTACATCCTCTCTGCACATTCGGGCTACCGAAACCTAACTTAAAGCACAAAATTGGTGACAAAGTGAAGAGGCAGGTGCTTTAGTGCTTTTGGACAATTGTTTTAAAGAAACGATTTAAAACAGAATAAATTACATCCATTTCTTGATCAATTTCTAAGAAATTCTTGTGTTCATGTACACATAATTACCTGTGAACATCATTGTAACCAATAATATCCAGGAAACATTAACATTTGGCTACACAAATTTCCTTAAAGATTCCTTACTATATGTTTCACTGTTGTACACACGTTATCAAGTGTGTTGATATGGGGTGATTGGACAGAAATGACTTGCACCCTACTTCCTCCGAGGTTGCGTCCTGGTTGTGTCCTAGTTATGCCCTACTTGCGCCAACCTTCCACCCTACTTACGCCATACTTGCGCCATACGTACGCCCTACTTGCCCCAAAGTCGTGCCCTAGTTGGGCCCACTTGCGCCGTACCTACGCTCTACTTGCGCCCTACTTCCGTCCTAGTTGTGCCCTAGTCGCGCCCTAGTTACACCCGTGTTACGTCGTTCTTGTACCATACTTGTACCTTTCTTGCGCCGTACTTGTCCCCTACTTCTGCGCTACTTGCGCCCTAGTTACTCCCTAGTTACGCCATACTTGCACCCTACTTGCGACCTTGTTGTACCCTTGTTGCAACCTAGTTGCACCCTACTTGCTCCCTAGTTGTGTCCTACTTGTGCCCTAGTTGCGCGCTAGTTGTGCCTTAGGTGGACGCTAGACATGCCCCAGTTGTGCACTATTTGCACATTAGTTGCACCCTAGTTGTGCCCTTTTTGTGCACGACATGCGCAATACTTTCCTACTAGTTGCGCCTGAGTTTGGCACGAGGTACGCCCTAAGTTCTCCCTAGTTGCGATCTACTTGCACCCTAGTTTCGACCTAATTATGTCATGGTAACGCCCTGGTTGCATGCTACTTGCACCCCACTTGCATCCTAGTTGCGCCTTAGTTGCGTTCTAGTTGCGTCCTAGTTGCTCCCTAGTTGTATCCTACTTTTACCCTAGTTGGCTTTAGTTGCACCCTAGTTGTACTGTACATATGCTCTATTTTCCCCCTACGTACGCCCTAGTTCCACCCTAGTTGCGCCCTAACCATGCTCTACTTGCACCCTACTTGCCCCCTACTTGCACCTTTGTTGTGCCCTTGTTACGCCTCAATTGCACCCTTCTTGAACCTTAGTTGTCAGTGTTTACGGCCAATTTGCACCCTTGGTTGTTCTCTAGTTGCGTCCTACTCGCGTCCTCATTTTGCCTACTGTGCCCAACTTGCACCCTACTTGCACCATGGTTGCACTCTACTTGTACACTAGTTACGCCCTAGTTATGCCTGAGTTGCATCCTAGTTAGAATTAATCTTGGCACTAGCTACGCCCTAGTTGCGCCATAGTTGTGTCCTGCTTACGCCCTTCTTGTGCCCTATAGGTGCCCTAGTTGTGCCCTAGTTGTGCCCTAGTTTTTTCGTAGTTGTACCCTAGTTGTGCTCTAGTTATGCCTCATTTGGACACTAGTTACACCCTAGTTGTGCCCTACTTGCGCTCTTGTTGAGGCAAAGTTGCGCCCAACTTGCACCCTACTTGCACCCTACTTTCACTCTAGTTGTACCCTAGCTGCTCCCTGGTTGCACCCTAGTTTTGCCTCTATTGAGCACTAGCCACGCCTTAGTTATACCCTAGCTGTGCCCTTGTTGTGCCCTAGTTGCGCCCTCCTTACACCTTAGTTGCTCCCTAGTTGCACCCTAGTTGCACCCTAGTTGCGCCCTATTTGCGCCGTACTTCTTGCATCCTTTCTTGGATGCCCTTAGGGTTTTTAGGGTTTAGGGTTTCTAGGATGCCCTTCTTACATCCTACTTGCGACTTAGTTACGCCCTAGTCATGCCCTAGTTTTGTCCTAGTTGTAACCTACTTGTGACCTCTGTGCGTCCTACTTGTATCATACTTGTGTCCTACTTGCACCCTAGTTGTGCCTTAGTTGTGCCCTACATGCACCCCATTTAGGCCCTACTTGCACCCTACTTGCGTCCTAAATGTGCCCTAGTGGCGGCTTGGTTGCCCCCTAGTTGCACCTTTCTTGCGCCCTAGTTGCGCCGTTCTTGCGCCCTAGTTGCGCCCTATTTCCACCGTAGTTACGTCATATTTGGGCACTACTTGAGCCCTAGTTGCGCCCTTGTTGTGACCTAGTTGCGACCTACTTGCGCCCGTGTTGCATCCTTCTTGTACCTTAGTTACGCCCTAGTTGTGCCTCAGTTGGGTACTAGCTATACCTGAGTTGTGCACTAGGTGCACACTAGTTGCAGCCTAGTTGTGCCCTAGTTGCGCCCGACATGCACCATAGTTGAGCTCTAGTTACGCCTGAGTTGGACACTAGGTACGCCCTCGTTCTGCCCTAGTTGCACCCTAGTTGCGCCATTCTTACACGCTAATTATGCCTTGGTCATGTCCTGTTTGCACCTTACTAGCACCCTACTTACGCCCTAGTTGCATCCTACTTCCATCCTACTTGTGCCCTCGTTGCCGTTTAGTTGTGCCCGAGATGGACCCTACTTGCGCCTTACTTGCGCAGTACTTGCGTCCTCATTCCGCCCAAGTATTTCTCTTGTTACAGCCTACGTTTGCCATACTTGTACCCTACCTTTGTCATAGTTACATCCTAATTGCGGCCTAGTTGTACCCTATCTGTACCCTACTTGTACCCTAGTTACGCCCTAGTTGCGCTCTAGTTGCGCCCTAGTTACGTCTTGGTTACAGCTTGTTGCACACTAGTTACACCCTATTTGTGTTGGAAAACAAGCCATCCGGCTCAGTTTCAGGTCCACAGGAGCAAGTCCCAAGAAACTACCAGGTCCCTACTCCGATCGTCGATCCGACTTCACCATTAGAAAGATCAGGTGGCAAAATGTCTACAGTCTAAGTTTCAGGCCGATCCAACGGTCGGATTGGGAGATATAAATTTTTTGAAGTTTCCGGGGTCATTGACCGCCGGTATGTGGGTGACAATGGGCGATGGCTCCATGCCTTAGCCTGAGAAAAGAAGAAGGCAAGAGGTCCAGGTTCAAAACCTGATGGGAGAAATATCCAAAAAGATTCCCAGATTCTTGGGTTGCCTTGTCAAAGTGTGCTGACTAGGAAAAAGGTATCTCTCCTTACTTTTTTGGTCAGGTGAGATCCTTGTGTGCTAGCCATGGACACATGACGATTCTCTATGGGATTGTGGGTTATGTGACCACTAGGAGTGTGCCATGAGAGAATTTTCTCGCTCTGTAGGTCATGTGTGAGTGGTCAGCCTGATTGCTAGGCTAATTTCCTCTCTTGTGTGAGATTATGGACTCTAGTGTGTGAGCTTTCGCATCCATGGCTAAGTGGTGTGGCTTGTGAGAGGGCTGACTTGCCCAAGCTCTAACTCTATCTGTACTCCATCATTTTTAGTGATTCAACAACCATTCTTCAGAACAAGTGATGTCCTTTCAGTCCCAAATGTTTGCTGCTCCAAGGCTCCCTGTCTCCTCCTGTTCCAACAATTTGTACCTTTGTTACACCATGGTTGCGCCTTAGTTGCACCTTACTTGCGCCTTAGCTGTGCCTTAGTTTCGTCCAAGTTGCGACCGACATGTGCCCTAGTCACGCCCTAGTTGCGCCTCAGCTGGGTACTAGCTATACCTTAGTTGCATCCTAGTTACGCCCCAGATGCACCCTGGTTATACCCTAGTTGCGCCCTACTTGTACCCTAGTTGTGCCCTAGGTGTGCCCAAGTTGCACCATACTTGTACCCTAGTTGCATCCTAGTTGCGCCCTTCTTGCGCCCTAGTTTTTCCCTACTTGCACCCTTCTTGCACTTCACGTACGCTCTAGTTGTGCCCTAGATGGCCCTAGTTGTGCCATAACTGTGACCTACTTGTTTCCTTCTTGCAACCTTGTTGCGTCCTAGGTGAACCTCAGTTGGACACTAGCTACGTCCTAGTTGTAGCCTAGTTGTGCCCTAGTTTCGCCCTAGAAGTTCCCTACATGCATTCTACTTGTCCCCGAGCTACGCCTTAGTTGCACTCTCATTACACCTTACTTGGGCCCTACTTGAGCGCAAGTTACACACTAGGTGCGCCTTGATTACGCCCTAGTTGCATCATATTTGCTCCCTTTTTGCGCCCTACGTGCGCCTTAGGTGCGCCACCGTTGCACCCTGATTGCATCCTACTTGTGCCTTACATGGGCCTTATTTGCACCCTATTTGCGTCCTACTTGTGCCCTAGGTGTGCCCTACTTCCTCCCTAGTTTCACCTTGGTTACGCCTTAGTTACGCACTAGCTAATGCTAGTTTTGCCCTAGTTGCACTCATGTTCTTCCCTAGTTGTGCCTTAGTTGTGTCCTACTTGTGCCCTTGTTTCACCCCACTTGCGCCCTAGTTGGGCCATAATGACGCCCTAGTTTTTCTCTAGTTGTGCCTCACTTGGGCACTAGCAACAGCCTAGTTGCGCCCTAGTTGTACCCTAGTTGCGCCCTAGATATGCCTTACTTGCGCCCTAGGTACGTCCTAGTTGCGCCCACTTGTGCCCTAGCTGCTTTCTAGTTGTACCTTTGTTGGACACTAGCTTTGCCCTAGGTACAACCTAGTTGTGCCCTAGTTGCGCCCTAGTTGTACCCTAGTTGCGCCCTAGATATGCCTTACTTGCGCCCTAGGTACGTCCTAGTTGCGCCCACTTGTGCCCTAGCTGCTTTCTAGTTGTACCTTTGTTGGACACTAGCTTTGCCCTAGGTACAACCTAGTTGTGCCCTAGTTGCGCCCTAGTTGCGCCATACTTGCACCCTACTTGCGCCCAAGTTGCGCCTTATTTGCATCCTAGTTCCGCCCTACTTGTGCCCTAGTGGCGTCACAGTTGGGCACTAGCTACATCCTACATGCGCCCTAGATGCACCCTACTTGTACCCTAATTACGTCTTAGTTTTGCCCTACTTGCGCCCTACTTGTGTCCTTCTTGCACCCTAGGTGCATTCTAGCTGTGCCCTAGTTGGACCATACTTGTGCCCTACGTGCACCATAGTTGCACCCTATTTGCCCCCTAGTTGTGTTGTACTTGCATCCTACTCCCGCCCTAGTTGAACCTTAGTTTTGCCCAATTTGTGCCCTTGTTGTGCCCCACTTACGCCCTACATGCACCCTAGTTGCGCCCAAGTTACGCCACTCTTGTGCCCTTCATGCGCCCTAGTTACGCCATTCTTGCACCCTCATTACGCCCAACTTGCACCCTAGTTGCATCCTAGTTGCACCCTCATTATGCCTTACTTTTTCCCTAGTTACGCCTCTGTTGAGCTCTAACATACCCTACTTGTGCCCTAGTTGTGCCCTTCTTACGCCCCGGTTGCACCCTAGTTGCGCCATACTTACGCCCTACTTCCGCCCTACTTCCGTCCTACTTGCACCCTAGCTACGCCCTACTTGCGCCCTACACATCCCTACTTTCATCCTAATTGCATCCCAGTTGCGCCCTAGTTACATCTAAGATGTGCCTTAGCTGCGCCCTAGTTGCACCTCAGTTGAGCACTTGCTATGCTCTAGTTGTGCTCTCGTTCTACCGTATTTGTACCATCCTTGCGTGCTACTTGCACCCTGCTAGTGTCATAGTTATACCCTTGTTGCACCCTAGATGCGCCTTAGTTGCGCCCTACTTGCGTGCTACTTGCACCCTAGTTGTGTCCTAGTTAAGCCCTAGTTATGCCGTACTTGCGTCCTGGTTGCGCCCTAGTTACGCCCTAGCTGTGCCCTTGTTGTGCCCTACTTGCACCCTAGTTGCGCCTTATTTCTGTCCCACTTGGGCACTAGCTTACATGTAGTTGTGTCCTAGTTGCGCCATAGTTGCACCCTTGTTGTGCCTCACATGTACCTTTATTGCACCCTTGTTGCGCCCTACTTGCGCCGTAACAACTTNAGATGTGCCTTAGCTGCGCCCTAGTTGCACCTCAGTTGAGCACTTGCTATGCTCTAGTTGTGCTCTCGTTCTACCGTATTTGTACCATCCTTGCGTGCTACTTGCACCCTGCTAGTGTCATAGTTATACCCTTGTTGCACCCTAGATGCGCCTTAGTTGCGCCCTACTTGCGTGCTACTTGCACCCTAGTTGTGTCCTAGTTAAGCCCTAGTTATGCCGTACTTGCGTCCTGGTTGCGCCCTAGTTACGCCCTAGCTGTGCCCTTGTTGTGCCCTACTTGCACCCTAGTTGCGCCTTATTTCTGTCCCACTTGGGCACTAGCTTACATGTAGTTGTGTCCTAGTTGCGCCATAGTTGCACCCTTGTTGCGCCTCACATGTACCTTTCTTGCACCCTTGTTGCGCCCTACTTGCGCCGTAACAACTTCCGGCTTGTGCCCTTATTGCGCCTCAGTTGGGCACAGGCTACTTTCTTGCTACGTCCTAGTTACATTATAGTTGCAACGCAGTTGTAGCCTACTTGCACCCAACTTGCGCCCTACTTGCTTCCTAGCTGTACCCTAGTTGTTCCCTACTTACTCCCTACTTGTGTCCAAGTTGCGCCCTAGTTAGGCCCTACTTGCGACCTACTTGCGTGTTAGTTATGTCTTAGTTGGACCCTAGATGAGCCCTACTTGCGCCCAAACGCGCCCTAGTTGCACAGTAGTGTCATATTTACGCCCTTGCTGCATTGTAGTTGCGTTATAGTTGCGGCCTACTTGCGTCCTACGTACGCTCTACTTGCGCCCTAGTTCTGCCTTCGTTGGGCCCTAGTTACACCCTACTTGCATTTTATTTGGGTCCTAGTCGCACCCTATTTACAACCTAGTTCTGCCTTAGTTGCACCCTATCTGTGCCTTAGTTTCACCGTACTTGCACCCTAGTTGTGTCCTAGTTGCGCCTCAATAGGACACTAGCTACGCCCTAGTTGCGCCTTACTTGTGCCCTAATTGCGCCCTACTTGTGCCCTGGTTGCGCCCTACTTATGCCCTGGTTGCGCCCTACTTGTACCCTAGTTGCGCCCTACTTGCGCGTACTTGCGCCCTAGTTGCGTCCTTGTTGTGCCCTAGTTGCGCCCTAGTTGCTCCTCAGGTGGGAACTAGCTCCGCCCTATTTGTGCCTTAGATGTGCCCTAGTTGTGCCCTAGTTGGGCCCTAGTTGCAACCTACTTGCGCCCTAGCTGCGCCCTACTCGTATCCTTGTTGCGCCCTAGTTGCACCCAAGTTGGGCACTATCTGCACCCTAGTTCCATCCTAGCTGCGCCCTAGTTGCGCCCTAGATCCGTCCTAGTTGTGCCCTACTTACAAGCTACTTGCCAGCTAGTTGAACCCTACTTGCACCCAAATTGCGTCTCAATTGGGCATTGACTACACCCTAATTGCGCCCTACGTACGTCCTAGTTGTGCGCTACTTGCGCCCTAGTTGTGTTGTACTTGCACCCTACATGTGCCCCACTTGCACACTTCTGCCTAGTTGTGCTCTACTTACGCCGTTGTGCCCTAGTTACGCCCTACTTGCACCCTAGTTTTGCCATACTTGCGCCATACTTGCACCCTACTTGTGCCCTACTTGCGCCCTACTTGCGCCCTAGTTGCACCCTAGTTGTGCCCTAGGTGTGCCTCAGTTAGGCACTAGATACGCCCTAGTTGCGCCCTGATTCCGCCTTAGTTGTCTTGTAGTTGCGCCCAGCTTGCTTCGTACTTGCATCCCACTTGGGTCCTACTTGCATCCTAGTTGCGCCCTAGTTGCACCCTTGTTATGTCTTAGTTGGGTACTAAGAACGCCCTAGTTGCACTCTAGGTGCACCCTAGTTGCACCCTAGTTGCGCCGTAGTGGCACCCTACTTGCGCCTTACTTGCATCCTAGTTTGGCCCTTGTTGCATCCTAATTGCACCCTGTTTGCACTCTACTTGCTTCCTTCTTTTGTCCTTGTTGGATCCTAATTGTGCCCTAGTTGTACCATACTTGGACCCTTCTTCCACCCTAGTCATGCCCTAGTTGCAATGTAGTTACCCCGTATTCATGCACTTCTTACGTCCTAGTTGCACCCTACTTGTGCAGAACTTGTACCCTAGTTGTGCCCTAGGTGTGCCCTTGTTGTTCCCTACTTGTGCCCTACTTGCGCTGTAGTTGCGTCCTAGTTGCACCCTAGTTGCATCCTACTTGTATCCTACTTTCACCCTACTTGCATCCTACTTGCATACTACTTGCACATTAGTTGTGCCTCAATTGCCCTTAGTTGCGTCCTCATTGCACCTTAGATGTGCCTCGGTTGGGCACTAATTACGCCTTAGTTGCATCCTAGTTGCGTTATTAATGCACTATACTTGTGCCCTACTTGCGCCCTACTTCTTCCTTTGTTGTGCCCTAGTTGTACCATACTTGTGCCCTTCTTGCACCCTAGTTGCATTCTATTTGTGTCACAGTTGAGCCCTAGTTGTTCACTTGTTGCGTCATAGTTGCTTCTCAGCTGGGTACTAGATATGCCCTAGTTGCTCCCTAGTTGCGCCATAGTTACATCCTAGTTGTTCCATTTCTGCACTCTAGGTGCGCCTTAGTGTTTCCCTACTTGTGTCCTACTTGCTCCCTAGTTGTGCCCTAGATTTTCCCTAGTTGGGTCATACTTGTCCCCTACTTGAGCACTACTTATGCACTACTTGCGCCCTAGTTACACCCTAGTTTTGCCCTAGTTGCGTCCTACTCGTACCCTACTTGCGCCCTAGTTGCAATCTAGTTGCGCTTTAGTTATACCCTACTTGCGCCCTAGTTACACCCTTCTTGCAAGCTAATTGCGCCGTAATTACACCCTCGTTATACCCTAGGTGCACCCTTCTTTTGCCTTATTAGCGCCCTACTTGTGCCCTACTTGCATCCTGTTTGTGCCTTACTTGCGCCCTTCTTGTGCCCTAGATTCAGGCTACATTTTCTCCTGGTTACCCCCTAGTTGTGCCTTAGTTGTACCCTAGTTGCACCTCAGCTAGACACTAGCTACGCCCTAGATGCAGCCTAGTTGCATCTTAAATACACCCTACTTACTGTCAAAAGAACGAAGGAAGCTGAGCCAGTGTTGAGAGGAGAGGACAGAAGTAGTGAGGATTCCAGGTACACTGAAGATTGATGACGACAGCACGGAGGTTGAGAGAAATGCAAGGATTTTGTCGTAGAAACCAAGGAAGGAGCGTTTCAGCTCAAGGCAGGGCTGTAAAGAAGACGGATGATTTGTGAGAGAAAGTTGGAGCAGAGTCTGGAGGCTTGATGGATCAGGTGATGTGTTGAGGAGGACTAAGTGAGGGAACGAGAGTGCTGGAGTAAAGAGGTGCAAAGCTGAGAGCTGGGAGTTGATGGCGACCAAAGAGTGAGCAATGAGTAAGCACAGCAAAGGCACCGTAGTGAAGCTGTGGAACTAAAGGCGGACAAGATAGAAAGACTGTTCAAGACTAACTTTAAGGGAATGAACATCCTTCGTAATACACATGAGAATAGGAGAAATGCAAAGCAATGGCTTCTTTCTGCTAGGAGCATGCTGTTGGGACGTGGTCGCGGTTATTACGGGTGACTCGCCTCTGGGCCCTTGATCATGACCTACAATCCGTTGGTGAGATGGTCCGTGTTGGTTTGGTAGGAAACCTGAACCTTATTGAGAAATCGGATTATCTGAGGGATTAGGTTGGTGTTGACTTCGATCATTCTAACAGCTCCCCAAGGTCAACACTGAAGAGGTTGTCTTGCACAGAGGAGAGACAGGGCTTGCCATGTCTCCGAGAGTCATTCATGTGGTTATAGGATGAGTGGGTGAAGGGAGTGACGAGTAGTGAGGATGAGCACCTCCTTTAGAAGAGCTTGTACCCAGTCTGCACGAATAAGGGATATTGAGTTGAGAAGACGAAGGAGTACATGACGGAGATTGAACTTGGGAAATTCAATTCTCCCCAGGTTGAGCAAGGGTTTAGCTCTCCATTGATGGTTAGTTTGTAGAACCATCTCTTTTCCTAAGCAGTTGGGGGGAGTCCCGCAGGCATTCCGGAAGATGAGTAACAATGTTTGTCAGTGCCTTGCTGGGTCTCAAATAGTCAACGAGGTAGATTGGCTTCATTGATGGTTGAACACAAAGGAAGGCAGTTAATGAATTTTTACTCATACTCTGTGCTCTGTTCCTGTATGGGAAATGCCAAGAGCAACCGTTGATTCATCAAGGTTTTTTTAGGGGAGGTCCTTGATGAGGATGCTATTCTAAGGGGATGCCATGAAGAGCTCTTTCTCCTATGTATTATCTCTCGGAAGATGATGATGGAGATGGTGAAAGTGCTAGATGCTGGGAATGCAGGAGTGGAGGTTGCTGCCATAACGCCACACTTAGAGAGGGCTCTACCATAGCAAAATCTTTGAGTCCAAAGGGAGTATAGGAAAAGCACAATGATTGGCTTCCACTGAGAATGCAAGTACTAATGGAGAAGGGTTGTCGATGTTGAGTCCAAGTACAAGAAGTGGAGATGCTAAGGAAATGGAAACATCCACTGTCACTAGAGGAGTGACTACCTGTGCCCCACTTTGCTTGAGAACGACAAGCAGGAAGGCTGGTGGCATCCGATGCTCTGGCAAGAGAGATTCCTACTCCTGTCAGGAAGTGGCGTGGGCGTAGGTTACCGCAAGATTGGAGGATCGACAAGGCGGATCCAGGTGCCAGTGCTAATGAAGGATGATGATAGAAAAAATGGAGTCTTAGATAAAGTTTGGGTGCTAGAGTGGAAGTGCGTGCACTGATGATGAATTTGCGTGGGTGTAGGCTACCGTAAGAATGGCGGTTTGACCAAACAGCTCATGTGACTAGGCCAAGGATGATGATGGAACTGGGCGCAGGGGCGAGTCCTTGTCCAGTGCTGAGTAGGGGAGTCGAATGTGGCAAGGGGAAGCCAAAAGCCAACACGCCACAAGAAACCTCCTGCCGGCATGGGTTAAGGTCACAGTGATGGCAGTTGACAAGTGCAGATCCTTGCGCTAGTGCTATTGATGATGAAGACGAGGTGGATGACTGATGGATTGTGGGTGTAGGGGTGAAACCACGTGCGCTGCAAAGAATTGGCATAGGTGCAGGTTGCTGCAAGAATGGCGGTTCCACGCGGTGGATCCTTGTGCGAAGTGGATGATGATGATGAAGGAGACTGATTTGCTCATGAATTAGGTGTAGGGGGCACAACAACATGTGCTATGAAATGGTGACAGAGTGATGAGGATGAAGCTCATAATGATGATGATGATGATGAGATGGATGAGAATGAAGACAGCTGTGAAGACAGATGCTGAAGAAAGGGATGAGGATGATCTAAAAGAGAAGAAGCAAATGTAGATGAGACTAATCAGGGTTGATGAATTAAAGCAGAAGTAGAGCAGATGGTGACAGGGAGGAAAAGGTGGTGATGTGGTAGATGCTGTCAAAGCAAGGAGCTTATCAGATGTCAAGAGAGAGATGCCTTGTACCCCCAATTGGCCCGAGACCGACGGGTAGGAAGACTAGTGATTTCTGATGTCCTTACGTTGAGAGGAGTTATGATGCAGCAAAGGCGGTCCAAGAGAAGCAGAGATGTCCGTGCTTTAAAAAGAGAGTGACGGCTTCTTCTCTAGTTGGCCCAAGAGCGATGGGTAGAAAGACCTGTTGTACCCGATGTCCTGACGACAAGCTGACCTCTTCTGTTGCCAATGGCAATGACGAGGCGGCGTGCGAGGGTGGCTTGTAAGGATAATACAGAGCAGAATACATGAAAAAGGCACACAATGGTAGTGATACACATGAAGCTGACGCAGTAGAGAAAGATAGTTATAGCAAGTGGAGGAGAGCAGGATGGAAAAATGATGTAGGAGGTAAAGGGGAAGACAGAGATCTAACTATGCCAGACAGTCATAGATATTGTTAGAAGTAGCAGAAGGAAAAGTAGGAATGAGATCTTGTGAGAGTCACACAGAACAAGTTGGCAGAGAAATTGAGAGTAGCAGAGGCGAGAAAGTGCAAGAAGCGAGAAGCTTCAAAGAAGATAATGACAAATGGCAGTTTCACGGCTTCTTGTAACTGTTGATGGCAAAAGAGTCTGCGGACATTGCCACAGGCGTTGGATGGACGCAGGGCTTGGTCATGGTAGCAAAAGGCTACCGCAACTTGAGAAGCTATCAAGGTAATGCTGTTGATGTTAGCTACTGATGAAGCTGGAAGATGGAGAGCGGGGACGGCGATAGACGTTAGCAAAACGGTAGAGAACAGCCATGGAGGCGAGGAAGCAATGACGTTGTCAGGGAGAACCAGGAGAAGTCATAGGAGGCTTGGACACCATATCAGAAGAATGAAAGAAGATGTGCGAGTGATGAGAAAAAAGAGCAAAAGAGGGGATGGTTGAGGGTGCACAAAAGATTGATAACGGTAGCAAAGAGGGTTAGAGCACTGCAAGGAGTTTGTTGCAGAAACTAGGAAAGGAGCGTTCTAGCCCAAGGCAGAGTGGTAAATTAGACTGATAACTTGTGAGTAAAAGCTAGAGCAGAGTATGCAGGCTTGATGGATCAGGTGAAGTGTTGAGGAGGACTGAGTGAGGGAACAAGAGTAATGCAGCAAAGAGGTACCAAGCTGAGAACTGGGAACGGATGGAGATGGAAGATTTAGCAATAAGCAAGAAGAGCAAAGACGTGAAGGAGAAGCCAGGGAAATAAAGGCAAATAGGATGAGAAGACTGTTCTTGACTAACTTCAAGGGAATGAAGATCTTGGATAATACATAGAAAAAAAGGAAAAAAAACAAAGCAATTGCTTCTGTCTGCTAGACGCACACAGTTGAGATGCAATCACGGTTATCAAGGGCGGCTTGCCTCTTGGTCCTTGATCGTGACTGATAATCCATTGGAGAGATGGTCAGTGTTAGTTTGGTGTGAAACCTGAACCTTATTGAGAGCTGGGATTTTCTGATGGATTATCAGTGTTGAGTTCAATTATTCTGACACTTATGCAAAATTTGTGCCCTAGTTACGCCCCAGTTGCACCCGAGTTGTGCCCTAGACATGCCCTTGTTTTGCCTTAGTTGGACAGAAGCTGTGCCCTAGTTGCATCCTAGTTGTGCCCTAGTTGCGCCCTACTTGAACCGTACTTGCGTCCAACTTGCGCCCTAGTTGCACTCTAGTGGTACCCTAATTATGTCCTAGTTATGCCTCAGTTTATTTATGCTTGTGTTGCGCCCTAGTTGAGCTCTAGTAGTGCCCGAGTTGCTTCTTTGTTGCGCCCTAGTTGCACCCTACTTGCGCCCTACTTGCGTCCTAGTTGCACCCTGGTTGTGACCTAGTTGCAACCTTTTTGCTTCCTAATTGCGTCCTATTTTCCCCTGAGTTGGGCACTTGCTAGCCCTAGTTGTACCCTAGTTGCGCCCTAGTCCTGCCCTACTTGCACCCTACTTGTGCCTTATCTACGCCCTAGTTGCACCCTAGTTACCCCCGAGTTGTACCTGACTTGTGCCGAGTTCCGCCTCTGTCGGGCACTAGCCATGCCCTCGTTGTGCCCTAGTTACACACTAGGTGTACCCCAGTTGTGTCTACTTGCATCCTACTTGCGCACAAATAGTGTCCTAGGTCATCCTAGTTGCGCCATACTTGCGCTCTACTTGCACCCAAGTTGTGCCATTGTTGCTCTCAACTTACACCTTGTGCTCTAGTTGCGCCATTGTTGCGGCCTAGTTCCTCACTTGTCCCCTACGTACTCCCTAGTTGCACTCTAGTTATGCCCAACTTGTACCCTATTTGCGTCCTCCTTGTACCCTAGTTGTGCCCTAGTTGCAACCTACATACGCCCTACTTATACCCTACTTGCGCCAAATGACACCATAGCTACGCTAGCTTTGCGCCTCAGCTGGCCATGAGCTACGCTAGCTTTCTATAGAGCATCGTTTCCCCTATGAGCCCGTTCCTATAACTTGGGGAGATTGCCAATTATTCCGCACCTGTGCCTGTCATTCCCAAGTTATCTTTCCGCAGTGTTGTCCCCTTCCTTGTTCCGGGCTCATTGTCTCATTGTCTCCACCTCTTCATCTTTCTCTCCGCCGTTGTCCTCTGGTTCTGTTATATGGCAATAACATGTGCGTCAGACTCGTTCATCAACGTTCAGCATTTCATTGCAAGTGAATAACTCCAATCATTGTGCTTCTCCTTTGAGCACGTTTTTGTATGCGGAGAGACCCATGTCAGAGCATGGATAGTGCCTCTGCGCTCGCATATCATTGTCATCTGTTCCGCCTCCAAGGTCTCCAGGCAGCTTCCCGCAGTTGCGGCACAAGTGTTTGTCTACTGGACTCTGGGCTGTTTCTCTTTTATATTCCGCATGCCGCGGATGGTTGGGATGCCATGCGCCCGACCGATGCACGAGCCGAAGTCCTTATCGCTGAGTTTCTTCCCCCTCTTTCTCCTCTTGTTCTTCTTCTCTCTTTTTCCCTTTCGCGAGAGCACCCTTTCATCCTTGCCCTGTATGGCCCAATTCATCATCTCCATCTTCGAGTGGGGTCATTCGGAGATCAGAAAGATGCTCTCCTTTGTTCTCATCCACCTCTTCCGCGGCAATCACCTCCTTCCTCTTCTTCATCATCCTCATCATCTTTCTCCTCTTCTGTCTCTACTACCTCGCGTACTTCCTCCTGCTAATGGGCACAGTCACGTTGTGCCTTGTAGGGCTTGAGTTTGGCAAGACAATGCGGCGCGGTTTGATGGACCATGTTACCACAGCAGTTGCAGACCACATTCTTTGTGCCTCCGTGCACATTCTCGTTACACATGTGGTAGGGACCAGTGTTGCCCCGGGCCTCCTTTGGGGATGTGACCCTCCCCTCCAGCCCCTTTCCTCCTCATGTTCTTTCCTCGGAGGACTCTTGCTGCCTCTACTCCTCAGACAACTGCTCTCCTTCTTCCTCCCTCCTCTTCCCGGCATCCCTCTCTGCCTCTTCTGTAGCTACCTGTTGCACCAGTTTTGGTGCCTCTGCCACCATCCTCTCATCTGCAAAGATCTCTACCATACGGTGTTGAAAGATCTATGCAGCTATCCATCCCTGTGGGTCCGTCCCGAGTGGCAGTTGATTCCTCAGTTGGCGGATGTGTGCACGCCACAAGTCGGGCAGCAAGAAAACATTGGTGCAGGGGTACAATTCAGTGCCTTTGCCATTCTTTCCTTCCTACCATAGCTGCCCATGGTTTTTGTGGTAGACAGAGTACATCTATGGGGATGCTGCTGTCCCTCCTTCCCCAGGGGAAGTTGCAGCGCATAACAAAGTCTTTGACCTAAATACGCAAGGGCATGACTCCCTTGTTCTTCAGGTTGCATGCACGGTGGGCCGTGATAAAAGCTCGCAGGCACAGTTTGGGCTTGATGAGGTCCATTTGCTTCCCGTGTGCCGTTAGTCTAAGCTGACTACCTTGTCCCTTTGCTCCTTCCTCCGCTGTTCCTCCTCTTTTGTCATTCCTCCTCCTCCTGGTGAGCTTTGTATGTGCGGATATCCCAAGCCAGCAGGATGAGCGGCTGCTAAGGCATCTATAGAGCACTTTGTGGTGATCGCTTGATTATGAGGAGATGTGGTGAGAATGCAGTGGCTGCCACACGGGTGGTATTGAGGAAGTACACTGTCTTCTTCAGCAATTCCATCCAAGTGTTCTCCTCTCTAGCCTCCACCACCCATTCTAGAGTTTTGTGGATCAGCTCCACGAGTCCCTATACATCCGGGTGACATTTTGCGGAGTGCACCTATCGTGCGTCCCAGTGTGCGAGTTCCATGCAGAAGGCTGCCTGGAACTCTATACCACTGTTGCAGTGGATGATGTTGCACCTGCCAAACTTGTAGAAGGTCTCTTTGTGGATGAATTGGATGGCTCCTGCTGCAGTCTTGTCCGGCAAAGGGTGGACAAAGAGATACTTGGTGAAATGATTTAATGCCGCCACCCAATCCCTCTGCTTGTTCTAGAGCTTCCGCTGCCCATGATAGTCGATGTAAATTCTTTCCATGGGGTCTCCGTAGCTGACTGGCATGTAGGGATTGTGGTACCGCGGACCTGGCCTTGTCAAGTTGAAGCAAGTGAAACACGCCTATGTCACTCGCTCCGCCATACCCTTGAGGTCGTAGATGTGCATTTGCGTGTGGAGCCGACAAGTCAGCTTATCGGCTCCAATGTGGTTGTCGTTGTGGCAGGTCTGCACCACCAGTTTCTGAATCTCTGGTGGAGGGACCCAAACATCGCGTTTTGCCAGTTCTATGTTGGTCAGATTCTAGAGGCAACCATCCTCCCAGATGTAATTCTTGGCGGCATGCACCAATGTAGCGAGTTTGCGGCAGTCATGGCCGATGCCGAATGGTTGGTGTAGCTCACGGTACAACTTTCACGCAAGTGGCAGGAGTTATTGGTGGTGCGCGGGGTTGCATCTTGTCACATGCACAGAAGCTGTACCGTGATGGAGGGAGCAATGGGAGGACCCCCATGGGTGACAAAGCTTGCATCATGTCCACTGAGTATCTGTGCAATGGCCTAGACCTGCCCGTTATGCGTTTCCCGCGGTCCTCCTTTGGTTTTTGTGAAAGCTGGATCCCTCCTCTCCTCTCTTCACCTTGCTCATCCATGCCTGGGACATAGTCTGGGTCCCTCTTTTGCCCTTTATTCTTTTTCTTGGCAGATTCTAGTCCTGTCACGGCAGCCGCTACTGCGGCTTCAGCTACCTTTCTTCACCTTTCCTCCTCCTTTTGTTGTTTTTCTCACACTGCCATTAGGACCTTCATCTCCTTTTGGTCGTACATGATCTGAGGAGACTGCTCCCATTCATCTGGTCCCAAGAAGAGCTACAAGAGCCCTTGGTTGCTCAGTTCTCATTCGGTGGGACTCCACTCATCAAGGCTCCGCCGTTGTGATAGAGGTGCCTGTTGTTGCTTTGCTGCGGGTGGTCGTGCTAGCCGTTGCCATGGTGTGATTTTATCTTCCCCCTTGGTATCCATGTCCTCCTCGTCAAGCTCCTAAAGATCCAAGCTCACAAGCTCGTGGGGCTTTCTACAGTGGCCCTTCACCTTCTGCTCTCTTTCCGGGTGGACTTTGATTAAGGGTGTCTTTGTCTTTTCCTCTGCTACCTCCACAACCTCGCGCAACAGGGATGGCCTAGGGGCTGGCTTCTTTCAAGCAGGCTTTGCCACCTGTGGGGATCCTCCCATTGCTCCTTCCGCAGACACAGGGAGCCCTCATATGATAGCCTCCATCCTCTTTATCATTGGCTTCCACTTACTGTCCATCATCCGCTCCACCTTTGTAGTACTTAGTCATTGCTGTGGCGTGGATGCAGACGATCCCTCTTCCTCCCGCTTAGCTTTCCAATGTCGCTTCTTCAGCTGCATTTTCCCTTCCACACTCTAACTTTTCTTTTGTGACGTGATTATGACAATGCGTCAGCCCTTCTCTTCTGCTTTGGTATCCATTGCTTCCTGAGCTTCCCTTTGTCCTACTTCTTTCGTCTGCCGCATCTCATCGCGAAGGAGCATGCAGGCCTTCGCCTCTCTTGTCCTAATATGTGCCTCCTTCCGTCACTTATATTTGCCTCAAGGTCCCGCGAACCGGATGGGGATGGCCCTCTTGTAGGAAGCCGTATAGGTATTGCGGCTGATGATGCTACGTCTACCCCAGGGGCTACCATCACAATGACGAGGTGAGTTTGTTGCAGTCCATTTTGTGGGAGCGCTACCATTCCTGAAAAGACACTTATCCCCTCCCGAGCCTCTGTATCTCCCTCTCCCATTTGCTGCTTTTCCTACACCTTTATTGTCACTTTCACTACTCCTGCTTTCACCACGGTTTCTGGAGGTGGTTCTTGCCGACCTGTCAATCCCACAGCTGGCAGAGTCCCCACAGGTCCTGCAAGCTTGACATCCAACGTCTCCTTCCCAGTTTCTCCTCTTGCCGTTGCTATAGGTGTGACGTCCCGTAGGCGCTTTTGCGCTTGCTCCTTTGTCTTTTCGTGACTAACTTTAATCTGTTTGCATCCCTTCGCAACACCAACCTCAGTTCCTCCTTCTGCCCCCTTGGGGATTTGAGGGTGCAGATGGTGCCTTCCTCCATGCTGCCTCCGCCTCCTCTTTCTATCCCTGAATCTTGCGTGCTACCTGGGCCTGCCTTTGTGCCTCTTTCCTCCTATCCTGGTTTATTGCTTCTGCTTCCTTCAGTTTCTTCTCCACATCTCGGACCTGATTCGCCGGTTTTGCGGTGACACCTGGGACTTCTCTTTCCATGGTCCGCACGTGTTGGTTCTCCTTGGCCGCATGCAGGACAAGTATTGCGACCCATTCTTCTACACCTGCTGCATCCTTTTCGGTGTCATCCGCCAACTCCGCCACCAAGCTTGCCTGTTCCTCGACGAAGGGTGGGTTCTCCACGTAGTGGGTGAAACACATGGCCACCATATTTCTCCATGGTTCCCAGTATCCCTTGAAAAGGTAGTTGCAAACGTAGGTGCTCCGTTGCGGATATTTACGCCTCTACTTCTGTATAACGTCATGCGGATGATAACCCTATTGCCATTGGGGCAGGTTGTTGCGCTAGGTGGTAGGCATGGCTTCGGTCCCCTTGCACTGGGTATGCAAACTGAGGAGATGGGCGCGGACGAATTCCATATGAAAAAGTTGGTATCGGTAGAGGGTTCACTCATTGAAGTCTCTGCATACTGCTTGCCACCACATTCATGCTCCTTCTAGCTCAGGTTCATTCGTGGGTTTGTCCAACATAGTCATCAGCCTGTCGCAGCTCTTGAGGGGTGGTCCCCCTATCATGTTGTGTGATATAGAGTGCATTTCTTACCTCAGCACAAGAATCCCCATGGTCTTGAGCATTTGCCGTGGTTTTGCTTCCGCGGAGAATGACTGTATCTCAGTGGCTACCTTTCAGAGGTACAGGGGCCACTCATCGGTGTACAGATCAAATTGTAGGCGGGGTTTCTTGAATAGCTATGCATGTGTCTAGAGGCTAGTACGTCCTATCCATTGTCGCTGCTTCTAAACTTCCTCTCCTACCCCTATGCTTTCTTCAGAGCATTCATTGCCTGGTAGGAAGTCACCAAATAGGCTCATTATACTTACTCCCTCATCCCATACTACATTTCTTGCACCTCCTGATGTCCTAGGTGGGTATGTGTTTTGTGTGTTCCTCCGGGAACACTAACACAAAGAACTATGGGACTGGCGAGCCCAGCAACCTCCGCAAGTCCTGTGGAATGTGTCTGCGGTCGGTGTGGCACTGTAGCCTGGCTCCAGCATTAGTAGACCCTGCTGGAGGCAAGATGGCAAGTGCAACCCCCTTTCTAATGAGCGTGGTCTCCACGCGTTTGCGGCCTCGGCCACGACCGACTACATGGGCCGCAGGGATAACCCGTTGAGTGTGCTGTTGTCATGTCATGGTTGACTCTCGAGGTTGTGGTGTTGGGATAGGTGTTGGAAGTATGAGTCGATGGCAAGTGAACAATCGCATCAAAGATTGCACATTGCATCGGCAATGAGGCTGAGAACACCCGCCCCATGTAATATATTGGCTTGATGTGGCACGAGCTAGTCAACTGCGTGGAGGATGTTCTATGTTCGCGGTGCGCTGACCTGGACCGTACAGGCGACAAGAACGTTGACAACCTAGATGGGTAGCATGTCAATGTATTCGCTGGGGACATCCAGATCACCAGATGCCAAGGAGAAACGCAGCGGATGAGGTGAACCAGGAAAAGACCACGGACAAGGCGCATGGTGACGGTGATATGCGTGGCTCCGGTGTCGACAATGGTTGTGAACTTGTGGCCGCAGATCCATGCATTGCACCATGCAACCGATGGTGTCCGGTTCAGTTTAGGTGTTGTTCATGGAAGCCGAGGTTCCCAGCGGAGGCCGGAAGGAAGAATAGCCGTAGCAGCATCCATGTGCAGATCACGGACGCAGAGATGCAGATGGCGGATCCCCGGGGGGCGGTGGGATTGCATGTGAGGCAAATGCCCACACGTGCCAGGTCAACATTTATGATTGTGAAAACTTTGGCCACTGTGTTTGCGCCGTGGGAATGGAGGGTGAGGTAGTTGATCATGGGGACCGAGAGAAGGGGGTCTCAAAAGGGGTCGAAGATGTAGGGGTCGGCGGTGGATAGGGTTGAGGGAGTAGCGGGAGAAGGAGTCGAGAGAGGATGACAAGGACGAGGGTAGAGTGGTACTATTGCTTCCTATCTGGTGATTGCCTCAGGATCACACTAGAGACATTCCCACACGTCTCACGCTCTGAGAGATTCAAAACAATAGCAAGTGCGGCGGTGCATGTGATAGGTACCACTGGGTTATGCAGGTAGGGAAATGGATTTAGTAGAGCATCCGCAGATGTCCGTGCCCAGAGTGAGGGATGCAGCGGGAACCCGGTGCTCGAAAGACAAGATAGAGGGGTCATGGGGCCAGCTGCTTCTCGTGGGTTGTGAAGTCACGAGCAACTCTTTCCCAGGCGCACTCCATCCCATCAATTGAGGTGGCTGCGGCCAGAGGAACCTCATCCTCAAAAGTGAGTGTGATAGTGGGCCATCCTTTGCTCGGAAGCCAAGAGAGGGCATCCGCATGCCAGTTGGCTAGTGCGGGTTGATATTATATGCAGATATTGTAGCTCTAAAGGAGAAGTCACCACTTTGTCACAATCCCTTCGTGATTCTAGGTGGCGAAGAGCCATTGCTGCATCTGATAATTTGTGTAGATTGTGAAGGGTTTGCCATTCTTGATATGGTCGCGGAAGTATGCTAGTGCCCATAGGACGGCCAGACACTTAGCCTTGACTGGTGGGTATTTACTTTCCGCCTCAATGAGGGCCAGACTTATGTATGCGATGACCCTCTAGACTTTTTGCTCCGCTTCTTAGGATAGGATAGCGCCCAGGCCCTCGCGCGACCAATCTGTAATGATGAAAAGGGGGAGGTTGAAGTCGGTGAACTCCAGTATTGGTGCCGTGATCAGGCCGCTTTTGATTTCCTCCCATGTTGCTTAACACACAACTGTCCAAATAAATTCCGTGTCGTGATGCGTCAACTGCTGGAGTGGGTGAACAAAATCGACATGATTACGAACAAACCGCAAGTAGAATGAGACAAAGCCCCAAAAAAAATTGACCTGTTCAAAGGAGGTGGGTTGTTGCCATTCCTTGAATGCTTCAATCTTCTCTGGGTCCGTGGTGATGCCTTTTGCACTCATGATGAATCCAAGGAAATCCATCTGTTCTACGCCGCTGATGCACTTTGAAGGTTTGAGTTTGATATTTTAAGTGAAGAACAAAGAACGCCGCATCAAGGGAGGTGAGGCCCTCATCAAAGGAATGTACCGCAACTAGCACATTGTTGATATAGTAACTCACGTCGGGGAGGTTGCGGAGGGTGGCATCCATGACATGCTGGAACGTGGCGGTGGTATTGCATTGGCCAAAGGACATGCGTGTAAAGGCATGGAGGTCCTCAAGGGTAACAAAAGCGATCTTAGGAATGAAGCTCGGGTGCATCGGGATGGCATAGAAAGCAGACTTGACGTCTAGCTTTACAAACCAACTACGGCCCTTGTGTCGCTCCTGAACTTCCATAATCAGCGGCCTGGGATAAGCGTCCTCCTTTATGACATGGTTGAGATTGTAGAAGTCGAAAAATAATTGCTAGCTGCCATCCGGCCTCCCTATAATGACTAGATCGCGGACCTCGCCTTCCCTCGCGTTGAAGCCTCCCAACGTGTTGTTGAACATGTTTTGGGCGGGAAGGACCTGGTTCGTCCATCCCACCACGGTAAGCACACAGAGAGCGCTCGTGGTATGTGTGGCACCCGTGTCAATGACGGCAAGGAACATTTTGCCCAGGATCCAAACGTTGTAGCACAGTACCTCATAGTAGGTATCATCGTGTGGCGGCAGTTTGAGTGCTTGCCAAGCCCATCTCATGTCGATCACATTGAGAGAGATGTGGATCGTGGGATCCTCTTTGATTTTGCGGTTATTCCCAATGTTGGCAGGCATCAGTTGCTCACAGGGGAGTTCAATGCCCACAAGAACAAGGCACTGGACTGACCTTCGGAAGCAGGCATCAACCCTCTGTTGTGATCTAAGGATGAAGTTGGACATACTCAAGGAAGGAGACACTGGCTACAGGCTGGGTGAAGACGGCCTCTACAGGATTCCAGGGCACATGGGAGACAAGAGGGAGTGTCACGGATGATAGTGATGCTATGACTGGGATTGACTATGATGGAGAGCTCACAACCATCAGGAGAGAAAATTGCTTCGTTGGTGCTTCTAGGGATGCTGCCGCCGCCCCCTTGTAGTCGGCATGTGGTCGAACAGATCGTGCAACAATTGCTCCCTGTACGATAGCATCTTGTTGCTCTCCATGCCGATGGAGCTCTCTGGATATCCATCTTCTCTTGTCGTGTCCATCCTCCCAACTCAGATGCTCTGGCTGTATCAATCTGCTACTTCTCCTGCTCATTTGGTATCTGTTCTGTGGTTTTGTTGGCATCCATTAGCATGCCAAACCAAAAATTTTGCGTACCAGCTGCACCTGTTATGTTAGTTCTTGGAGCGGTTGGGCTAGCTACCAGGGTTGGTAGAATTGGCCCTAACTGGTTTGGCGCCATCGCCGCGGCTGCCCCATGTGTGTCAATAGCTCCTTGTGTGTGCTGGTTTGGTTACGGCTGATTTTTCCAGTGGCAGTTTTGTTCAACGTCGTACTGGCGCCATTGCTCCACCTCGGAGTGTTGTGCATGAGGTACCGGCTCCCTTTGGCATCATGGGTAGTGTGCCTGAAGATACTCAAAGCTGCCACAGATGTGGCAAGCCTTTCGTGGTGGGGTTTTGCCATGGGCTGCCCCACCAGTAGTTATTGATGATAGTGTGGGTGATGATTATTTCCTTGTAGTGTGGAGCTATTTGTATCTGTCCGTGGAGTCAGCTATAGCCTCTTGAAGGCTACAGTACTTCCGTGGATTCATGTGCGTGTAGATCTCGTCCAAGAGTGCGCCCATCAAATTTTGTAGCACAATCCACAAGGGTAGGCGTTTGCCTTCCGGACTCTTGGCAACAGTGTATCAAAGGAGGAACTTTTCCATAATGCGCTGTATGTTGTCTCCTTCTTTCATAGCATCTTTCTCAACCTTGGAGCGTGCTTTCTCTTTCTGAGAGGTCAGAATGGTGCGATGAGGGCATTACTGTAGTCCTCATAGGTGGTGAAGGGTTTCCGCATATAGTACCAGTCCGCTGCAGTGCATTGCAGGTGTAGTTCAGCCGTGGCTTGCAGAAGATCAAATGGGATGCGCCTAATGGCAGCCTCCACGGATATCTAGTGAAGTTATTGCCAAGGGTCATTGCGTGCCGTGCCGGTGAAGGTGTCCATCCGTGGCATATGAGCTAAGTCAGTTCAATTGAACTTGGGGAGGGGAATCTTGCTGTGGTTTGTGGCACCCGCGATGATCTTGGTCTGAGTGAGGGCGAGGGAAGAATGAGGGACATAGGCGGTGGAGATGGCTATCAGAGCAGCATAAGTAACAAACGTGGCGGCTGCTGGCGGACCTTGATCGTGCACCTGGCCGATCATCCTGGACTGCGTCTAGTACACTTAACATCTGGTTGGTGATGTTCCCGTAGAGGGTTGTCCCGTATTGTACGACAGACTCTGCATCCAAGGCATAGATCTTTATTGTGTTTTTGCACTTCAATACAGGGTAGACTTGCTTTGTTGTGCTGAGTGATAGGGGGTCTGGCTCTGTTGCGAAGTGATCATGTTCGGGGGATCATGCAGAGGACCCTGCGCCTCGTGACTCAATATCGGACTCTAGAGCGTAGACTTTGGTGCATGCTGCCACCCTGGACCAACAGGTGAATGGTATCTGCTCAAGTGGGGTGTTTTAGTCATCCGAATCGGATGGAGGGGGAGTTGGTAGCATTGCCTACTCATGGGAAGGAAGAAGTGGGTCTAGGGAAGGGACGTCTGGTAAGGCTGTTGAGGAGAGGGCCAACTTTAACTTGTGGAAAAAGAGGCGACAGACTCAGTTCCATTTGGATTTGAATGGACCGGAGTCTTCAAGCTAGCCGAATTCACTGGCCACAGATGGGGCGGAGTATCGGTCCCAAGAGCGTGATCCCCCTGCCGTGGTTGTGTATGAAACATCAAAATTGGAGGCATTGTGGAAGCTGAAGTTACGGTAGTCTGGTTGGGTGCGCGGTGGAACTGCTGCTGCTGTTGTTGCTGTTGCGGCATGCTTGGAGGATGAGGTTACAGAGGAGCCTGATGTGTTTGCTGAATTGTTCCAGAGTCGAGGATGTATGGGTGGTGCTGCCATCCTACGCAGGGATGCGGGGAAGCTGCTTTTGCTGCTGTTGGCATTCCGCAAGCCGGCCAAACCCTGAGATGGTGAGGCAGAAGCCATTGGGGTGGTAAAGCCTGGGAGAGCCATTCTGGAGTGGGAGGATACCTCCATTGGGATAAGATATTGCTAGAAAAGGAAGCCGAAACTTGGGGAAGGTATACCGCCCAAGGCGTACTGATCCTGGATTAGGATGGTGATGAAGTGGAGTGACAAAACCATACCCGATTGCGGCATCCCCTGGGGAGGTTGCAGCATGGAGGGTAGGGGAAGTGCGGAAGAGGGAGGAAACACCATCACTAGGGCTACTACATCCGACCTCGTGGTCTAGTGGTGCGTGGTGGATCTTAATTGCTGCTATGCTGCCCTCATGTGAGTGGAATCTTTACAATATGGAGGGGGAAGAGAAGGACACCGGCTACTCCCCTGGATCTTACAGAGATTGATGCCTCTGGTGTGTGATGTGGCCCGTGACTCAAGCCTCCTGCACCCGTAGCATCTCAAGCGGCTCCGTGGGTAGGTTGGTTATATCAGGTGCTGTCACCTGTAGATGCATTGTCAGTGGGGGGCTGCTGCAAGTGGTATAGGGCTAGTAGGTGTTGTCGCATGCCAAGGAGCAGTGCTTTTGTTATCCTGGCACAGAGTCGTCGCGGAACGTGAGGGTAGAGTACTCCAGGGTCAGGCCACTTGGCCGGCTTGTCCCTCTAGGATTGGTGCTCTGCTGGTACCATGGTGGGAATATACCGCGACAACTCTCTACCAAGCAACGTCACTTCTTCTGCTTGCTGGCCTGGCTGTCTGAGTGGGGTAGGCAGTGGAGCGTGTAAAAGATACCCCTCTGAGTCCTGCCCCACAAAGCGGCATCATAAGGTTCCATGGCAGTACACCTGGCCTTTTGTTTCCAGGATTGGCTTCTCGAGGAGCTTGTCCATGTCGCTCATTTCCTAGAAGCGCTCTTGGTTGGTCCTATTTGATAGCTGATGCGTTGGGCGGGATCTGCGAGAAGCTCCGTTGCACGCACTTTCTGCGCTCTCCAATTTGATTACTTCTTCCATGATGGACGCTGATTACCATGCGTTTGCAAGAATTGCTTCTCTAGCCAACTCACAGTGCGATTGTATCTCTGTTCCCTGTCGTCAAATTCGGACTATGCCTGTGGCCCTTCAGTCCCTATCACAACTGCGCGCACCGGACCTTGATCCGTGTTTGCACGTTGTGGCAATAGGTGGCAAACCCTTATTCCTTCTGCCGTGGATCCTTCTCCGCTGCTATGGCTATCCTATAAGAGCGTGCCTGCGGAATGACCACCTCACTTCTATTCCTACTTCCTTAACATGCAGATGGACTTCCACACTCTATTTTCTTACTACTAGCCTTATGTCACACAGTTTACCTACCAAGACCTTTCAGAATGCTTGCCTGCCTTTTTTCCTCCTCCGTGTAGTTAGTCCTATCCCACAAATGTGCTTACACTCACGTGCATATCTAGCCTGGTCTAACCTTGATTCTGAGCGAAGCTTTGCATGGATGCGCCCAGCCACTCCTGTTTACCTCCTAAGTAGTACCTTTGTCACAACACTTCTGCGATAGTACACAAAAGAGTTACAAAAAGATAAGTAACGGAGACAGACACTCACACCCAGCTACCGAGTGCATTCAAGATTCTTCTGCCTTGTTATCGTATCAGCCACTCAACTTCCGCACAATGCAGATCCACAGAGCCCTTTGTGGCTCTAAGACCACTTTATGGAACCCCCAAAGTTCCTCCTCAACTAGCACTGTCGTTCTTCTATGCTCCATGGCCACTGCTATGGCTTGACGGACAGGTTGGGCATGCACAGCTCCCTTGGAATAAGTCCCCTGAACCTTGTTCGTGGTGCATGTCCAAGCGAGACACCAGAAGTGTAGCGCAACGGATAGCATGTTGGACTTAGGGACAACAGGTTCTGCCATCGAGCCTTGATGTGCGCAGGAGGATTTTTGACCTTCTTCCACAGGGGAGAAGTTTCTTTGACATTTCTCCATGCATGAGAAGAGTGCGCCACTTGGCGGTCAGTGGATGCGCCAATTGGCGGACTAGTGAGGTGGGGTAGAGTGACCACCCGAAAAGTGCCACTACCCACACACCTTAGAAGCCAGGCCTAGGACTATATGTACTAGGCTCATTCCTCATTCGTACACAATCTGGCCTTAGATGCTCCTCACAGAGTTGTCCAACTAAGGAACAGTATAAAGAAGACACTGGTTGGTCTAAGCCCCAGGAGTTAGTCTTTGACTATCACCTCGCGCAAAAGTGACCAAGTGTTAAGTGGACGCAGTTGCTAGCAAGTGATTGCCTTGGAACTGCTCAGTGTGGAACCGTGATGGTGAGGATGATATCGTCTTCTAGCTGAAATGCTAGGAGTGGATGGCAGGTGCTATTGTTTCGGCCCTGTTTTCTAGTCCGTTTGCCTTAGGCCGGTTGACAAGCACAAGCCCATTACAAAGACACAGGTAAAGTTCAGGGAATACTGGAGTCACTTGTGGAGCACTGATTCCAAAGAAATGTTGTGAGGATAAGTGAGAGATTGAGAGTTGGAAGCTTGGTTGCAAATATTCATGCCATGGGATACATGAACTCCTCAATGTGTTATCTACTGTACAGTGAAATACTACGTGGGACTCCACACGTGCTTCTCGCATCGCGGGTCTCGTCCCTCACACATGTATAGTTCATTAAGAACCTCTGTGTTCCCCTAGTCTAGAGCCCCTCTCCTATCTGTAACATTCCCATCTCTTCTTCTTCTTCTCTTCTTCATCGCTTCGATGGTCCGCCGTGTTCCAGCACTCCAGCGCACTAGCTCCAGAGTTCTTCCCTTGCATTTGCTTCTATGTGCATTTTACTGATTATGCGAATCCTCGGTATCCATTCCTTCCCATGGATGTAGTCAGACTCGCCATATGGTAACAGACTCCCGGAGGCTTGTTTTATCTTTGCTTCCACTACAGATGACTCCATGACTCGTGGTCTTCATGTCGTCCATTAATCCTTCCTGCCATGATGAAAGATTGTATGGGCGTGCGTCCTCCACCTTCCCGACATTAGTCTTGCACATTTCTTTTTCCTGCTATCTTTGCTTCTCACTCAACCACGGAGGCGCGGGAGCCAGCACCCTCCCCTATCCTTTGCGTGGGGCATGTCGCCTTCCGGGAATCAGTCCACCCATCTGCCGCGGATTAGTCTAATCAACGTGCGGCTACACCTGCCAGTGCGGAGGAAACCCTGTTAACATTGTGTAGTAGCTGCACCCTGGTTGCACCCTATTTAGGCCATATTTGTACCCTACTTATACCCTCTTTGGACCCTAGCTACGCACTAGTTACGTTTTAATTTTGTCCTACTTGCATCCTACTTACGTCCTACTTACGCCCTAGTTGCACCCTAGTTGCGCCCTAGTTGCATCTTACTTGCATCATACTTGAACCATACTTGCGTCCTAGTTGTGCCCTAGTCACGCTCTCGTTATGTTCTTTTTATGCCCTACTTGTCTTAGATACACCCTACTTGCATCCTAGGTGTGCACTAGTTACGCCCCAGTTACACCATGATTGCACCCTAATTGTGCCTCAATTGGCCACAAGCTATGCCCTAGTTGCCCCTTAGTTATGCCCTAGTAGCATCGTCTCTTACACCAAACTTGTGCCTCACTTGCACCATAGTTACGCCTAGTTGTACCCTAGTTGCCCCCTAGTCACACCTCTGTTGGAAACTAGTTTCACCTTGGTTGCACCCCATTAGAGCCTTTGTTGTGTCCTACTCGCGCCCTACTTGTGCCATGCTTGCACCCTACTTGTACCCTACTTGTATGGTACTTGCGCTCTATTTGATCCCTACTTTCCCGCAAACTGCATCCTAGTTGCGCCCTAGTTCCACCTTAGTTAGGGCATCAGCTATGCCTTAATTGCGCCCTTGTTGCATGCTAATTGCGTCGTACTTGCGCCTGAGCTGCACTCTAATTGCGCCGTAGTTGCATCCTAGCTATGCTTTAGTTGTACCTTAGTTGCGCCTTAGTTGGAAACTAGCTGGGCACTAGTTTCATTCTTGTTTCACCCTTGTTCGCCCTAGTTGCGTCTTAGTTGCGTCCTTCTTGGACCCTCCTTGCAACCTTGTTGTGCCCTAGTTGCACTCTAGTTACGCCCTAGTTGCGTCCCACTTGTGACTAATAAGTGTGCATGCTGCATCCTAGTAGTGCCATATTTGCAACATAATTATGTCCTACTTTGTCCTATTTGAGCCCTATTTGCGCCCTAGTTGCGTCCTACTGGCTCCCTACTTGTGCCCTACTTGTCACTCCGCACTTGGCCACGGTCTAGAGTAAACGGCGCCGACAGGCAAACCGCCGACCGCCCTTGGTGTTTCAACCAAGGTAGAGATCACCCACGGAGTGGTGTTTCCACACTGAAAGGTTCACTTAGCTTGTCCCAACCGTGGCCGGAGAGTGTTCCAAACTCTCACCCAACTGGCAATGCTACACACCAAAGTGTGCACTTGCACTTGTTCTTTACCCTCTTTCTTGGTGGCCAACAAGGGATTAGTTTTCTCCCAAGTCTCAAGAGTAAGAGATGATATATCATCACATGCAAATGACAGGCCTTTTATAGTCTCTGGTCAGTGCTCCCAGTGGCTCCTTGGAGGGGCCTCCCCCCCAAGGCCACCCTAGACAGTGTCATCAGCTTTGATGACATGGCACCCTCTGTGACCGCCAAGTGGCGCTTGATCCACCTTGGATCTTAGAAGCTTCTAGGAAGCTTCCTTGGCCCTTTTTAGTCACAAAGAAAATTTGGTCCTGGCGGGATTTGATCCCGGACCTTTCGCTTGCGAGACGGCGCCTTCACCCACTAGGCTGTAGGAAGATGTCCTAAGGAGCATGCACCAGGTAGACTACCAAGAGTAGACCAAGGGGACTTGCTCCACAAGGATGAGCAGTGCATGCCTTGTCTCTCTTAGCCTCTCTTCGTGTCGCTGGGGGACTTGCGCTACAAGCGCAGTGCATACCCAGTCTAAATCTTCCGCTGATTGGACCAGGGGCATACATAGAACATAACAAACTCTCCCTTGCACCTGCGTCCATCTGCGACTAGATTCCTGCTGCGACCATGGGCCCAGCGATGTCGGCCACCTGTGAAGTAGCCCGCCCGTTCAGCCCTCGTCTGCTGCGCTCACCATCCCGATGCCTCGTGCCCCTGCCATGTGCGGGTCACTGTCCAGCGGCTTCGTCAGGAAGCCCGCGAGCATCTGCTTGGTCGAGATGTACTGCAGATCCACCACTCTCTTGGCGACGAGGTTGCGCGTGTAGTGATAGCGGATGTCGATGTGCTTGGTCCGCCTGGAGAGGGTGTCCTTGAACGCGATGTCCATCGCGCTCTGGTTGTCGACGTGGATGACTATGGCCTCCTTCTGTGGTGCGTGCATCTCAGCGAGCAAGCTGCGTAGCCACTGCGTCTCCTTGCACACCTCAGACAGCGCCACGTACTCAGCTTTTGCGGTTGAGATGGAGACACAGTCCTGCTTGCGGCTGGCCCACGACACAGCGCCGCCGTTCACAAGGCACACAAAGCCCGAGGTGGACTTCCTATCATCCACGTTGCCTCCAAAATCTGCGTCGGTGTAGCACTTGAGGCGCAAAGGGTCTGTTCCTTGAAGGCCGCCGTACTGCAGCCCCATGTGCCGTGTCTTGTTGAGATAGCGCAAAATGCGCTTTACGGCCTGCCAGTGGAGTGGCCCAGGGTTCGCCACGTACCGACTGACTAGCCCCACAGCAAAGGAGATGTCCGGCCGCGTGCCAACCATGGCATACATGATGCTACCCACCGCAGACTGGTACGGCACATCCTGCATTTCGCGGCGCTCGGCTTCCGTGCTGGGGGAGTGGGCGGAGGTGAGATTGCACTTCGTGGGGAGAGGAGTGCTGAGGGGTTTGGCGTCTTCCATGCCATAGCGCCGAAGCACCTCTGAGATGTACTTCGTCTGGTTGAGCTCGATGGTGCCTGCAGCTCAGTTGCGATGTATGGCGATGCCCTAGTAGTACTCGAGCTCGCCCATGTCCTTCATCTGAAACCGTCCATGCAGATTCTCCTTGAGGGTCTCGAGGGCCTTCATGGAGGTGGAGGCGAGAATCAGGTCATCCACGTACAGCGCTACCAGCAACAGCCCCTGGTCATCTGCACGCACATACACACTAGGGTCGTTGTGGCAGTGCGAGAAGCCAAGGCCAGCCATGAAGCTGTCCATCTCCTTGTACCATATCCTTGGGGCTTGTTTCAGCCCGTAGAGCGCCTTGATGAGGCGACACACCTGCCCGGGTTTTGCCTTGACACCCTCGGGCACCTCCATTAGTATCTCCTTGTCAAGCTTCCCGTAGAGGAAGGCGGTCTTGCGTCCATCTGGTGGATTTCCATGTTGCGCGCCGCAGCCACAGCCAGCAAGGTGCGGATGGAGGGGAAGGACGCGACAGGAGAGTAGGTCTCATCGTACTCAGACCCTGCTCTTTGCGAGAACCCCTNCGTTTGACGCGTAAGACCCACTTCACGCCCACCACGTGTGGGTTTGGTAGTCTGTCCACCAGCACCCACGTTCCGTTCTCCTCGATGGAGGCGAGCTCGCTCTCCATCGCCTCCTTCCACTTAGCGGCGTCCGGCCGCGAGAGAGCCTCGGCGATGGTAGCCGGCTCTCCCTGCGCAAGGCACGACCAGCTCAGACCAGTCTACTCGGCCTTCCCTCCGTCGTAGTGCTTCGTAGGCTTTGCTTGACGCTCACTGCGCCGCAGTGGTGCTGGTGCTGGCTGCTCGTGCTGCTACTGCTGCTGTGCTTCCCCAGGAGGGGTCGCTGGGAGGGAAGAGCCACTGGCCTCCGAGGAGGCCTCGGATGTCTCCGACGCGGTGTCGGATGTCAATTCCGCTTCAACCTGAGCGGACGCTTTCCCTGAATTGGCAGCCTCGCTGGCTATGGCCACAGGCGTCCCACGCCAGTTAGGCGGGGGTGTGTCACCCGCCTCTAGCAGCACGATCCACTCTCCCTGTTTTGGAGAGTTCTCTGGGTCCAGCAGTTCTCCCTTGTCGTGTGACTCTTCCTGAAAGGTCACATCTCTGGAGGTGATGACTCTCCCTGCTGCCTGGTCCCACAGCCTGTACGCCTTGTGCGCGGCCTCGTAGCCGATCATCACGCACTTGCGCGCACGTGCATCCAACTTCCCCGCTCCTTGCCCGTCCTGGATTTTGGCCCAAGCCGTGCAGCCGAAAGCCTTTAGGTGAGAGGCATCCGGCTTCTTTCCCGACCACGCCTCCTGCGGCGTCATGCGTTCTGCACTTTGCTCCTTTTCTGTCCTCTTGCTGCGTAGTGCTGCAGCAGGCATGAGGTTGATGAGGTAGCATGCAGTGCGCGCTGCTTCCGCCCAGAAGCGAGGAGGGAGCTTTGAGTCGAACAGCATGGTTCGCATCATGGCCAGAATGGTCTGGTTCATGCGCTTGGCCACGCCGTTGCTCTGCGGTGTGTAGGGGGTAGTAGGTTGGTGGACAATGCCGTGTGCCCGAAGCCACGGCTTGCACCCCTCGTACTCTCCGCCGTTGTCGCTCCGCAGGGCCTTGACCTTCCGCCCGGTTTGTCGCTCCACCATGGCGACAAACTCTTGCAGGCGCTCCAGCACCTCTCCCTTCGTTTTGAGGAAGTACACCCACACCTTCCGAGAGTAATCATCGATGAAGGTGAGGAGGTACTTGCAGCTGCCGTTGGACGTGGTGCGCATGGGGCCGCACACGTCGCTGTGGACGAGGTCGAGTATGCCCTCTGCTCTGCGACCGTTTTTGGAGAAGCGTTTCCGCTTTGACTTCCCTTGTAGGCAAGCCTCACACCCAGCGTTGCATCCACCCTTCAGCTCACACCCCTCCAGCCCGCGTACAAGCTTCTGCTCCTGCATGACCTGCAGAGTGCTGTCGGCCACGTGCCCAAGGCGTCTGTGCCACAGCTTCGCAGTTGCTTCTCCTGCATCTTTCGCCGCCACAGCAGGCGGCATGGATGGTGTCTTGGCGTTCGGCGATGGTGCAGCTTCCGCTACTGCCTCTGCCGCCCCAGCGTGCCCTTCCGTGCTCTTCGTCTGCAGAACGTAGAGCCCATCCGTTCGTGGCACCTTGGCAACAAGGTCTGACGCAGCGTAGGTAATCGTCACGTCCTCGTTCTTGAGGATGACGGCTTCCTTCTGTGTGAACACCACCGTCATCGCGTGATCCGTAATCCGCGAGACGGAGAGGAGGTTCGCGGCGAAAGTTGGCATGTAGACAACGTTCTGCAGCCGCAACTCCTTGTCGGCTCCGTTGAGCCGCGTGTGCACGACCTTCTCTCCCTCACCAGCCGCGTACTCGATGCCGCCGTTGGCGCACCAGAACTTGGCCGTGGACGGTGTGAGGGACGAGAAGCCACATGCCTCGCGAGAGGTGTGGTAGTCCGTGCCACTGTCGAGCCCGAAGGCTCCCGGCCGCAGCAGCGCAGAGCCCTTGGGAGGGGCCTTGCTCTCGGCCATCATGCTCGTGGACGTCGAGTCCACCTTCTTACTCACGTTGCTGCTCCCACCACCGCCTCCTTCCTTCTTTGGTGCGCGACACTCCCGCGCCCAATGCCCCGTCTTGCCACAGTTGTGGCACTTGCCCTTCTTCTTGCTACTCTTCTCGCCGCCACTACTTCTGGTGTTGCCATGAGAGGAGGTACCTCCCGAGCCACTCGCGTACGCGGCGTTGTTGATGACGCCGTTGTTGCGCCGCATGGCCTCGTTCCGGACAAACTCGGAGACACGAGGGTACGTGAACTCCGACTCCTCCCAACCACCAAAGGTGGTGATCATGGGGCCCCAGCTTGGCGGTAAGGCCATGAGGAGAATCATGGCCTGCATCTGTTGGTCGAGCTGCCAGGACATGGCGCGGGCTTCTTGAAGCAGTCCTTCAAACTGCTGGAGGAAGTCCGAGATGGATTCCCCTTCGCCCACCCGCAGCCCGATGAGGCGCTGCAGGATGAAGAGTCGATTAGCGAGGGAAGTTGACTGGTACACGTTCGTCAGCTTGGTGTAAGCCTCAGCTGCCGTCGTGCACCCCTCGATGTGGGAGATTAGGGAGGGGCTTATGGACGTGACGAGGAGTGCGAGAGCGATGTCATTCCGCTCTTGCCACTCGGCGTATTCCGCGCTTGCCTCGTCCTCCGGTGCTACCTCCGTCCCTTTCAGCATGTTGAGGTACCCGCGCACACGCATCACCACCTCAAACTGCCATTTCCACGTGCTGAAGGCTTTGCCATCGAAGCGTGCGATGGCGTTGGCCGCACCCAACTCGGCGGGCCATGAGGTGACTGAAACGATCTCTTGACCCTCCGGCATGATTGCGGTGTGGTCAAGGATGTTCACTTAGTCTCTGCTGTTCTGCTTCGTTGAGGCCGATGTAGGCTAATGAGGCTGATGACTGCTACAGATTTTCAAGGTGCAGTCCGTTGCATACCCCTCCAGCCGATGGTCTCCTAGCTATTGTGGAGGAAGTGCTCCCACAGACACGGGGTCGTACCCACAAGGGCAGAGTGTAACCCGCTTAGGACTCGAGGATCATACCAACAATGGCAGAGCGTATCCTCGTTCCTTGTCCGTGGAGAGAAAAAGTGGACCACGGGTCCAACCCGCGTCCGGTCTCTCACAATGTGTACCTTGGTCTAAAGTGGACCGACGATGAAGCAGATGGAGCAGTGGTGTCTTGTCTGTTGCGGAGGTACCTGCCACGTGAACTGAGCGGTGGTACAAGAACCAAGTTTCCCGATCAGTGTGGGCCCATAACCCTTTGTCACTCCGCACTTGGCCACGGTCTAGAGAAAACGGCGCCGACAGGCAAACCGCCGACCGCCCTTGGTGTTTCAACCAAGGTAGAGATCACCCACGGAGTGGTGTTTCCACACTGAAAGGTTCACTTAGCTTGTCCCAACCGTGGCCTGAGAGTGTTCCAAACTCTCACCCAACTGGCAATGCTACACCCCAAAGTGTGCACTTGCACTTGTTCTTTATCCTCTTTCTTGGTGGCCAACAAGGGATTAGTTTTCTCCCAAGTCTCAAGAGTAAGAGATGATGTTATTATCACATGCAAATGACAGGCCTTATATAGTCTCTGGTCAGTGCTCCCAGTGGCTCCTTGGAGGGGCCTCCCCCCAAGGCCACCCTAGACAGTGTCATCAGCTTTGATGACATGGCACCCTCTGTGACCGCCAAGTGGCACTTGATCCACCTTGGACCTTAGAAGCTTCTAGGAAGCTTCCTTGGCCCTTTTTAGTCACAAAGAAAATTTGGTCCTGGCGGGATTTGACCCCGGACCTCTTGCTTGCGAGACGGCGCCTTCACCCACTAGGTTGTAGGAAGATGTCCTAAGGAGCATGCACCAGGTAGACTACCAAGAGTAGACCAAGGGGACTTGCTCCACAAGGATGAGCAGTGCATGCCTTGTCTCTCTTAGCCTCTCTTCGTGTCGTTGGGGGACTTGCGCTACAAGCGCAGTGCATACCCAGTCTAAATCTTCCGCTGATTGGACCAGGGGCATACATAGAACATAACACTACTTACGTCCTAGTTGCACCCTAGATTTGTCCTCTTTGTTGTTTGTGTATTTTTTACGTCGTACTTGCACCCTAGATGCACTCTAGTTGTACTTGCAACCTACGTGTGCTCAAGGAGCACCCTAGTTGTGCCCTAGTTGCACCCTATTACGCCCAAGTGGCACCCTAATTGCACCCTAGTTGCTCCCTAGTTTGTCTCTAGCTGTACCTCACACGTGGCCTAGCTAAGCTCTACTTGCACCCTAGTTGTATCCTAGTTTATCCCTAGTTGCGCCTTACTTGTGTCCTCCTTGTGCTTACGCTGCACCCTACTTGTGCCCTAGTTGTACCCTATTTGTGCCTTAGTTGCACATTAGCTACAACCTAGTTGCACCGTAGTTGCACCCTAGTTACATCCTAGTTGCGCCCTTGTTGCGGCCTACTTGCGCCGTGATTAGGTCCTTGTTGTGCACTTGTTGCCCCCTTCTTGTGTCCTACTTGTGCCCGAGTTGCATCCTAGTTGCGCCCTAGTTGTGTCCTACTTGTGCTTTACCTGCGCCCTAATTGTGTCCTACTTGCGCTCTACTTGCACTGTAGTTGCAGTCCAATTGTGCCCTAGTTGCCCCTTATTTGTTCCCTACTTGTACACCACTTGCAATCTAGTTTCATCCTAGTTGCGCTTCACTTGTTGCCTACCTAGGCCCTAGTTTTGTCCTAGTTATACTCTACTTACTCCCTACTTGAGCCCTTACTTTACCTCAGTTGGCCACTAGCTACACCCCAGTTGCACCCTACTAGCGCCCTAGTTACACTCTTCCAATGCCCTAGTTGTACCTTACTTTTGCCCTAGTTGTAACGTAGGTCCGCCTTTATTGTACCCCAGTTGTGATTCAGTTGGGTACTAGCTACGCCCTAGTTGCTCCCTAATTACGTCCTTGTTGCACCCTAGATGGCCATACTTGCGCCCTACTTGCACACTAGTTGCATCATACTTGTGCCCTAGTTCCATCCTCGTTGCCCTAGTTGAGCCATAGGTACATCCTACTTGTGCCTCTTTGTGCCCTAGTTGCGCTCTAGTTGTGTCTTTCTTGGGCACTAGCTACGCCCTAGTTGCGCCCTAGTTGCACCCTCATTACATCCTAGTTATGCCCTCATTGCGCCCTAGTTGCTCCCTAGTTATGGCCTACCTACATCCTACTTGCGCCCTAGTTGCACCCTAGTTGCGCCCCTGCTTACCCTTATTCCACATTAGTTACGGCCTACTTGTACCCTAGTTGCGTCCTACTTGTACACTAGTTGCGTCCTACTTGCGTACTAATTGAGCCCTACTTGGACAATAGTTGCGCCATAGTTGCACTCTAGTTGTGCTCTAGGTGCGTCCTAGTTGCACCTTACTTGTGCCGTTCTTCTGCCATTGTTGCGCCCCAGTTTGGCTCTTGTTGCACTGACGTGTGCACTAGTTGCACCCTAGTTGAGCCTTAGTTGGGCACTAGCTATGTCCTACTTGCACCCTAGTTGCACCCTAGTTGAGATTTTTAGGTCGACCGGTGAGACACCTGCATTCAACAACCATTCAAGGCAAAGTGTTGGTGAAAATGAAAGAATGTCCTTTTTGTTGACTTTATGAGACGTGTTCTGTTAACAACTTCAACCTTTTGTGTGATTTGTAGCATCCGACTGCATCTGGTTCTTGAGCAACCATCGGACAAGGTCGATTACGACATTGTCACAGTTTGTACTTTGAGTCGAGGTTACATAGGCAAGAGGAGTTGTTCCTATGCAGTCAATTGGAAAACATTGGTAAGCCTAGAGTTGTTGGATTAGGGCATCGTACGACCAGGGACTGATCGAGTTTCTAAAGAGAGATATTTTGCTGAAGCCCACATTTGGACCTCTTCTCTCTCCATTTTTTGGGTAATTACGATGAAAATAAATTAATTGTTTGAGCAATTGATAATTCCTTTGATCTTTGTCATTTTCTACGCACATCAACATCCTTTTATGTAGTACTTTATTCCTTGCTTAAAACTCCAAAAATCGATTTCATGACTTTTGACCAAGGGACCACATGATACATGTGTTTGCATGGAACAGAAAGAAAGCACAAAACAAACCCATGAAAAGAATTTAGATAAGACAAATCTGACGTCGCTTGTTTTAGAGGACTGAGGAAAAAGCTTCTTTCATCTGGATCTAGATGAATTCACAAGTGCATTTCTTTAGCGAGAGATGCACCATCCTTGATTTCACTCACTCATACATTCACCTAATACATTTTCTTCCCAATCGGGTAGGGGAGGGGAGGGGAGTCAGGAAATAGCCGACATCTCCACCGGACATCGTCATCACTCTCTCTCGCACAGCCCCCCCTCTCCCCCCCAATAGGGGAAAAGTGTATGAGAGGAACGTATGAGCGAGGGTATTGGTTGATGTATGCTCGCAAGTGAAAAAAACACACAAGTGAATGCGAAGAGATCGACATTCGGATAGGCTTGCCGTTCTTAGATGCGCAAAAAATACACAAGTGAACGCAAAGAGATCAATGTTCAGCAAGGCTTGCCGTATCACCGAACGCACCCGTTATGTTCGGTTTACAACCTCTGAGAGTGGTTACTGGCACATACGTAGTAGGTATCTTTTTGTTTTTTAAAACATAATTCAACGCATGTTGCTATCTTGTCTTATAATAATCAATTGCGAGACCCGTTTATGCACTTTATCAGAACGGTTTATCGAATTCAATGTTTCGCTTTTGCACATGACAGTTTGCTTATAAAGATGATAAAGACAGCTCTAGAAATCCGAGAGCCGTCAGATTGTAATATCAAACGACACAACCATACTTTATCAACCACCGAAATACAGACATATGTCTCTTCATAAACACATCGCACGTCCAAAGTCGTAAGTACAAGAAAGTTCGTAAAGTAGACATCTTACTATCTCTTTGTAAATACTGTTGGTTTTACTCTCTCTTTGTAGATATTGCCGGTCTTCATCCATTTGATCTGTCGATCTAACGGCTTGCAATATGTCTGACTAATTTATGACCTTTAAACTGCTATGCGCAAACTTCATGGATGAAAAGATCACAAGTAATCGGCCTCGCTTCCGGCATACCAGTGTGCGATGCATCGTGCGATCAGCCATGCGCATTTTTTTTAATGTGCACAACTGTCAAACGGTGTGCACAATGGAAAGGCGCACAATCCAGAGTGGCGCCATGCAGACCCCGCATATGCTGATTTTGCATGAAATCACATGACTCAATTCATTTAAACACAACCTTAAGCACATTAATCGACATTCAGGACACAAATCTAGGAAGCCAAGGGAATTGCTTAGCTAGGCGTTAACAGATTATAATGTTACTTTTCACGTGCCGTGCGTTTGTGTTCTTGGGAGGGCTCCTAACTTGGATGATCTTTTTGTACCAAAATATATCATCCGTACATACGAGGAATGAACTACAGCAGGCATTATTTAGCTAAAAAACATTGTTGGTTTAAACTAAAATAACATATCATTTAAAACATTTACCTGCCGCAAACTCCAAAGTCAAAAATATAACAATGTACTCATATTCAACACATAAGGCAACATAATGGTTTTCTTTCCAAGAAAAATAAATATGTAAGTTTATGAGTTTGATACATGTGAATAAACATGATACACTTACTACCCTGATAGTGTACGCTACCTCATACACTTGCCCCATACACTTTTCCCTCCTCTCACCTCCCCATCATTGATCACTCACACAAAGGAAGACTTCTACCTACATAATGCACATGTGTAGTAATATGAAACTCTCACCAGTAGACAATGATACACTGAACACCCCGACAGTGATACACTACCCCATACACTTGTCTCATACACTTTTCCCACCTCCCCCCCTCCCCTCTCCCTGTCAGTGATCATTCACACCAAGCAAAATTTCCATGTACACAGTACATATGTGTATCAATACGATACACTCACCACCCAGAGACTGAACACTACCCCATACACTTGCCTCACACACTTTTCCCACCTCCTCCCCCTCCCCTTCCTTCCTTGTGAGTGATCACTCACACCAAGGAAAACTTCCACCTACACAATATACATGTGTATCAACATGATGCACTCACCACTCTGACAGTGATACACTACCCCATACACTTGCCTCATACACTTTTACCACCTCTCCCCTCCCTCCTCCACTTCCCCATGCTAGGAAACCCCAACAAAAGTACCATAAGAACAAGTAAGCTGATACAGAGGTCTATGAGTGTATAAAAGGACATCAATTAACTATACATCTGACTGTGCCCTACTTGTTCCGTACTTGCACTCTCGTTGCGCCCTAGTTGCACATTTCTTGTGCCTAGTTATGCCCTAGTTGTGTCCAACTTGCACAAAAGTTGTGCCCTAGTTGCACCTTACTTGCGCCCTTCTTGTGCCCTAATTGCATCCTGCTTGCAACCCAATTCCATCCAACTTGCATCCTACTTATACCCTATGTGCTCCTTGGTTGCGCCCAGATTGCGCCATACTTGCACTATACGTGCTCCCTAATTGCGCCTTACTTGTTTCCTACGTACGCCCTAGTTATGTCCTACTTGCACTCTAGATTCGGCTCAGTTAGACACCAGCTACGTCATTTTTTTCCCCCTAGATTCACCCTAGTTCCACCAAACGTGTACCCTACTTGCACACTACTTACGCCCAAGTTGCGTCCTAGTTGCACCCTATTTGCATTCAAGTTGTGCCCTACCTGCACCCTAATTGTGACTCAATTAAGCACCAGCTACGTTCTAGTTCAGCCCTAGTTTTCCTTCTGATGTGCCCTAGTTACGCTTTAGTTGCACCTCACTTGCGCCCTAGTTGCGCCCTAGTTTTGCCCTAGTTCCACCCTAGATTCACCTAAGTTGGGCACTAGCTTCGCCCTACTTGCACCCTAGTTGCACCCTAGTTTTGCCCTAGTTATGCCCTCCTTGCGTCCTACTTGCACTGTCTTCAGGGTTTTCATATCCTAGTTGCACCCTAGTTTTACCCTAGTTACGCCCTCGCGTCCTACTTGCGCTACATTTAGGGTTTTCATGCCCTACTTGCACCCTAGTTTTGCCCTAGTTATGCCCTCGTTCCACCCTTTTCATGCCCTATTTGCACCCTAGCGGTGCCCTATTTGCACCCTATCTGTGCCCTTTTTGCATCCTAGATGGGTTCCTTGCGCCCTACTTACTCGCTACTTAGGCCCTACTTATACCATACTTGTATCCTAGCTGTAGCCTAGTTGCACCCTAGTTGTGCCCTAATTGCACCTTAGTTGATCCCTAGTTCTACCCTTCTTTAGCCATACTTGTACCCTAGTTGTGCCCTACTTGCGCCGTACTTACGCCTTACTCGTGCAGTAGTTACGCCTTAGTTGAGCTTTAGTTGCGCCCTAGGCGCGCCCTAGCTACATCCTAGTTGCCTCTTATTTGTCCCCTTCTTGTGTCCTTGTTGCGTCCAAGTTGCATCCCAGTTGTGCCCTAGCTACAACCTCATTGCGCCCTAGTTGTTCCTGAGTTGGTTCTCAGTTGGGCACTTCCTACGAGTTGCTCCCTAGTTGTGCCCTACTTGTACCCTAAGCCCTAGTTGCACCATAGTTGCGTCCTAGTTGCACCTCAGTTGGGTATTAACTATGCCCTAGTTGCATTCTAGCTATGCACTGGTTGTGCCCTAGGTACCTCCTAGTTGCACCCTAGTTGTTTCTACTTGTGTCCTACTTGCGTCTTACATGCGCCCTCGTTGCACCCTACTTACGTCCTAGTTGCGCCCTTCTTGCACCTTACTTTGGCCCTAATTTTGCCATAGTTGTACCCTAGTGATGCCCTAGTTCTATCCTAGTTGCATTCTATTTGTGCCCTTGTTGCGCACTCGTTGTGCCCTTGTTGCACCTTACTTTGGCGCTAGTTTCACCCTAGTTACGTCCTAGTTGTACCCTAGTTGCTCCCTAGTTGCGCCTCACTTACGCCCTACTTTCGCCCTAGTTGCGCCCTACTTGCACCTTAGTTGTGCTCAACTTGCACCCTGGTTGCGCCCTAGTTGCGCCTGAGCTGGACACTAGCTATGCCCTAGCTTCATCCTAGTTGCGCCCTAGTTGTGTCCTACGTACACCATGTGTCCTAGTGCACCAGTTCCGTCCTAGTTGCGCCTCACTTGCACCCTACTTGCACCCAACTTGCGCCCTACTTGCGCCCTACTTGTGCCCTACTTGCACCCTACTTGCTCCCTAGTTACGCCTCAGCAAGGCACTAGCTAGGCCGTAGTTGCGCACTTGTTGCCACCTAGTTGCGCCTTAGTTGCATCCTACTTGTGCTATATATGCGCCCTAGTTGAGCCCTACTTACGCCCTGGTTACACCCTACTTGCTCCCTTGTTGTGTCCCACTTGCGCCTTCATTGGGCACTAGTTACGCCCTAGTTGCTCCCTAGTTGCACCTTCTTTGCGCCCTAGCTTCGCCCTAGTTTTGCCCTTGTTGCACCCTACTTGCGCACTACTTGCGTCCTAGTTCCACCCTAGTTCCACCCTAGTTGGGACCTCCTTGTACCCTATATGCACCCTACTTGCGTCCTAGTTGCACCCTAGTTGCACCCAAGTTGCGCCGTACTTGCGGCCTACCTGCGCACTACTTACACCCTAGTTGTGCCCTAGATGCGCCCTAGTTGCACCATACATGCGTCCTACTTGCACCCTAGTTGCACCCTAGTTATGTCCTAGTTGCGCCTTTCTTGCACTCTAGTTGCGTTCGACTTGCGCCTTAGTTGTGCCCAAGTTGCACCTAAGTTCGGGACTAGCTATGCCCAAGTTGTGCCCTAGTTGCGTCATAGTTTTGCCCTAGTTGTGCGCTACTTGTGCCCTAGCTTCTCCGTAGTTGTGTCTTAGTTGCGTCCTAGTTGTACCTAGTTGCACCCTACTTGTGCCCTAGTTGTGCCCTAGTTGTGCCCTAGTTGCATCCCACTTACGCCATACCTGCATCCCACTTGTCTCCTAGTTGTTGTAGAGTTAGGCACTAGCTACAACCAAGTTATCCCTATTTTTGCCCTAATTCTGACCTTGTTGTGCACTACTTATGCCCTACTTCTCCCCTATTGCATCCTAAATGCGCCATACTAGCACTGTTATAGCCCCCTAGTCGCGCCTCATTTGGTTTAAGCTTTGCCCTAGTTGCGCCCTAGTTGTGCCCTGGTTATGCCATAGTTGCATCCTAGTTACGCCCTAGTTGTGCGCTACTTGCGCCTTACTTGCGTCCTAGTTGTGCGAGGTTGGATCATACTTATGACCTACTTGCGCCCTACTAGCACCCTTGTTGCACCGTGGTTGAACCCTACTTGCGCCATACATGTGCCCTAGTTGCGTACTAGTTTAGTACTAGTTGGATCTTGCTTGCGCCCAACTTGCGCCCTAGTTGCGCCCCGGTTGCGCCTTAGTTCCACCTCAGCAAGGCACTAGCTAAGACCTAATCACACCCTAGTTGTACCCTTGTCTCACCCTAGTTGCGCCCTAATTACATCCTACTTGGAGCCATTCTCCATACTTGCGTCCTAGTTACGCCCAATTTACACCCTAGTTGCGCCATAGTTGCGCCCTAGTTGTATCCTTATTGCGCCCTACTTGCGTCCTATGTGTGCTCCTTTTGCGCCCTAGTTGCGCTATTGTTGCGCCCTACACTGGGCCTAGTCGCATCCTAGTTGTACCCTAGTTGCGCTCTAGTTGCCCCCTACCTATGCCCTGACTATGCCCTACTTGCGTCCTAATTACGTCTCAGTGTGGTACTATCTATTCCCTAGTTGCACCCAAGTTTACCCCTAGTTACGCCCTGGTTGCACCCTACTTGAGCCCTACTTGAGCCTTAGTTTTTCCCTACTTACGCCCTAGTTACGCCCTACTTGTGCCTTAGTGGCATCCTAGTTGCGCCTCAGTTGGGCTCTAGCTGCACCCTAGTTGCACCCTAGCTGTGATGTAGTTGTATCCGCTTACGCCCTATTTGTGACCCTCTTGCGGCCTAGTTGAGCCCTACTTGTACCCTACTTGTGTTGTACTTGCATCTATACTGCACCCTAGTTGCGCCCTACTTGCACCCTACTCAAACCCTACTTGGGCCCTAGTTACATCCAACTTGTAGCTTTGTTGCGCCCTAGTTGTGCCCTACTTCCGCCGTTGTTGCACCCTAGTTGCGTCATAGTTGCACCTCTGTCACGCCTCAGTTGGGCACTAGCTATGCCATATTTGCGACCTCATTGTGCCCTAGGTGTGCCCTATCTGCGCCCTCGTTGTGCCCTAATTACACCCTACTTACTCCCTACTTGCACCCTAGTTGCATCCTTGTTGCAAGCTAGTTGTACACCACTTGTATCCTAGTTGAGCGCAAATGTTTCCTATGTGTGCGTTTGTTTCGTCATATTTGTGTAGTAGAAGTGCCGTAGTTCTACCAATCTTGCATCCTACTTGCGCCATACTTGTGCCATAGTGGCGCCCTTGTTGCGCCCAAGTTGTGCCCTTGTTACACCATACCTGAGCTGTCTTTGCGTCCTTCTTGCACCATAGTTGGGGCATGCTTGCACCCTAGTTATGCCCTAGTGGGGCCGAAGTTGCGCCTCAGTTGGGAAGGCCAGACCCAGATGTGCCCTAGTTGCGCCCTAGTTGCGTCCAAGTTGTGCCCCGGTTGTGCCAATTTGCGCCCTAATTACATCCTAGTTGTGCCCTAGTTCTGCCCTAATTGCGCCCTCGTTGTGCGCTAGTTGCGCATTAGTTGGGCACTAGGTACGCGCAAGTTGCGCCCTAGTTGTGCCCTACTTGTGCCTATTCTGTGCCCTACTTGCACTATATTAAAGCCCGATTTGTGTCTTTGTTATGCACTAGCTGCGGCCTCAGTTGGGCACTGTCTACACCCTAGTAGCACCCAAGTTGTGCCCTTGTTTTACCCTAGTTCTGCCCTTTGTTCGTCCTACTAATGCCCTAGTTGCACCCTAGTCGCGCCCTAGTTACGCCATAGTTGCGCCCTATTTGCGCCCTAATTGAAACCTAGTTACGCCCTACTTGCACCCTATTTGCGCCCTACTTGTACTCTACTTTATCCCTACTTGCGCCCTACTTCCTCCCTAGTTGCACCCTAGTTACGCCCTACTTGCCCCCCCTACTTGGGCCCTAGTTGCATTGTAGTTGCATCCTACTTGCACACTAGTTGCGCTATACGTCAAAGTTGCGACCTAGTTGGACCTACTTGCGCCCTACTTGTACCCTAATGGGGGCCAAAATTAGGGTACAAGTAGGGCTACTTGTACCCTAATTTTGGCCCCCATTCCCTAGGTACGTCCTACTTGCCTCCTAGTTGCAACCGAGTTGCACTCTAGTTTTTCCTAGTTTTGCCTTTGTTGGGCACTAGGTACACCCTATTTGCACCCTCATTATGTCCTACTTGTGTCCTGGTTACACCCTAGATGCGCCCTAGTTGCGCCCTTGTTGTGACCTAGTCGCGCCATAGTTGCGTCCTAGTTGCGCCTAATTAGGACACAATCTATGTCCAACTTGAGCCCTTTCAGCTCTTGTTGCGCCCTACTTTTGCCCTTCTTAAGCCCATTTTGCGCCCTAGCTGCCCTTTAGTTGCGCCCTAGTTGCGCTGTAGTTGCGCCTCAGTTGGGTCCTAGTTACCCCCTAGATGTGCCATAGTTGCGCCATAGTTTTGCCTTAGTTGTGTCCTAGTTTTATCCTAGTTGCTCCCTTGTTGCGCCCTTGTTGTGCCCTATTTACGCCTTAGTTGTGTCTTGCTTGCACCTTGCGTCCTTGTTACGTTCTAGTTGCACCCTTGTTGCGTCCCACTTACAGCCTACTTGCGCCCTACTTGCACCCGAGGTGTGCCCTACTTGTGCTCGTCTTGCGTCATAGTTGCACCCTAGTTACGTCCTATTTACACCTTGGTTGTGCTCTAGTTGTGCCATACTTGCGCCTTAGTTGCGCCCTGGATGCACCTCCGTTGGACACTAGCTACACCCTTGTTGTTCCCCAGTTGCATCCTAGTTGGGCCCTAGTTGTGCCCTACTTGCGCCCTTGCATTCTAGTTATGCCTTACTTGGACACGTTTTGCGCCCAACTTCGGTCCTATTTGTGCCCTAGTTGTGCCTTAGTTAGGTACTAGTTACGCCCTAGTTGTGTCCTACTTGTACCCCACCTGTAACCTAGTTGCACCCTAGTTGTGCCTTAGTTGCACCCTTCTTGCACTCAACTTGCGCCATAGTTGCACCCTAGTTGTGCCCTAGTTGTGCTCCACTTGCGCCCTACTTGTGCCCTATTCGGGCCCTAATTGTACAGTAGTTGTGTCCTAGTTGCGCCCTACTTGCGCCGTAATTGTGCAAACCGTAGGCCCTTGTTGTGTCCCAAATGCACCCTAGTTACACCCTACTTAAGCTCTAGTTACTCCCTAGTTGCACCCTAGTTGCGCCATAGTTGCGCCCTAGTTGGACCTTAGTTGGACAATAGCTACATCCTAGTTGCGCCCTGGTTACACCCTATGTGTCCATACTTCCACCCTAGTTGCACCCAGCTTGCAGCCTAGTTGCGCCCTAGTTCGGCCCTAGTTGTACCCTAGATGGAGCCTAGTTACACCCTAGTTACACCCTAGTTTTGTCCTATAGGTACTCTAGTTGTGCCGAACTTGCACCCTACTTATACCCTAGTTATGCCCTACTTGCGCCGTAGTTATGCCTCAGTTGTGCTCTAGTCACGCCCTAGTGCTGCCCTAGCTGCGCCCTAATTGCGCCCTACTGTGCCCCCTTGTTCCACCCTATGTGCACCCTAGTTGTGCTCTAGCTGGTGCTCGTCTACGTCTCCGTCGCGCACTAGCTACACCCTAGTTAAGGCCTAGTTTCACCCTAGTTACAACATAGTTTCACCATAGTTCAATCCTAGTTGCACCCTATGTGCACCTCAATTTCACCCTACCTGCATCCTTTCTGCACCCATGTTGCACCCTAGTTACATCCCAATTGCGTCCTAGTCATGCCCTACTTGCAGCCTACTTGCACCCTAGTTTTATCCTATTTGTACCCTATTTTCAACCTAGTTGCGCCATACTTCCGCCCTAGTTGCACCATACTTCTGCCCTAGTTCTACCCTACTTGCACCCATCTTGTGCCGTAGTTACGTGCTAGTTGTGTCCTAGTTGCGCTCTACTTCTTCCCTACTGGCTCCCTACTTATGCCATAGTTGCACCCTACTTGCGCCCCATTCATGCCCTAGTTCTACCCTATTTAGACCCTAGTTGAGCCTCAGTTGGACACACGCAACGCCCTAGTTTCTCCCTGGTTGTACCCTAGTTGCGCCCTACTTGCGCCCAACCTACTCTCTTATTGCGCCCTAGTTGCGCCCTAGTCGCATCCTGGTTGTGCCTTTGTTTGGCACTAGCTACACACTAGTTGCACCCTAGTTGTACCCTAGTTGCACCCTAGTTGAACCCTAGTTATACCCTAGTTGGGCCAAACTTGCGCCATTCTTACGCTTTATTTGCGCCCTAGTTTCGCCGTACTTGTGTCCTAGCAGCGCCTGTTTGGCACTATCTACGCCGTATTTTCACCTTAGTGGTACCCTTGTTGCGCCCTAGCTGTGTCCTACTTACGCCATGTTTACACCATAGTAACGCCGTAGTTGCGCCCTCGTTCCATCGTACTTGCGTTCTACTTGCGTCGTACTTGGGCACTAGCTGCACCCTAGTTACAACCCAGTTGTATCCTATTTGCGCCCTTGTTGTGCGCTACTTGTGCCCTAGTTTTGCCCTTGTTCCACCCTAGTTACGTCCTAGTTGCACCTCAGTTGGGCAGAAGCCACGGCCTAGTTACGGCCTATTTGCGCCCTACTTGCGTCCTAGTTGCACCCTAGTTGGGCCCTTGTTGCGCCCTTGTTGTGCCTTGGTCGTGCCTAAGTTGCATCCGAGTTTCGCCTCATTTAAGCACCACATACGTTCTAGTTCTGGCGTACTTCTGCATTTGTTACACCCTCCTTTTATCTTAATTGCATCCTAGTTACGCACTACATCTGCCCTAGTTGCTCCTCAGTTGGATCCTAGCTACACCCTAGTTGCGTCCTAGTTACACCATAGATGCGGCTTTGTTGTTCCCTTGTTGTACCCTGGTTGCGCCCTTGTTGCATCGAAGTTGCGCCCTATTTGTGCCCTAGTTGTGTCCTACTCCTCCTACTTGCGCCCTTGTTCTCCCTAGTTGCACCCTAGTTCTGTCCTACTTGCACCCTACTTGCGTCCTACTTGCGCACTAGGTGCGCTCTGGGTGCACCCTACTCGTCCCCATCTTGCGTCCTAGTTGCAACCTAGGTAAGCCCTAGTTACGCCGTAGGTGTGCCCCAGTTGTGCCCTACTGGCGCCCTAGTTGCGCTATGGTTGCGCCTTCCTTGGGAAATAGCTACGTCCTAGTTATGCCTTAGTTGTATGCTTTTTTTCCCTAGTTGCACCCTACTTGGGCCCTATTTGCGCTCTAGTTCTACATTAGTTGCACACTATTTGCGTCCCACTTGGGCCCTGTTTGCGCCCTTCTTGTGCTTGAGTAGGGCACTAGCTACGCCGTAGTTGTGTCTTACTTGCGCCCTACTTGCAACATAGTTACAACCTACTTTTGCCCTAGTTGCACCCAACGTTTGCTCTACTTGAAACCTAGTTGCACTCTAATTGCACGCTTATTGCACCGTACTTGCGTTGTACTTGCGCCATACTTGCACCCTAGTTGGACAATTGCTATGTCTTCTTTGCATCCTATTTGTGCCATAATCGCACAATACTTGGACCCTTCTTGCGCCCTCATTCTACCCTTGTTGTGCCCTACTTGGGCCCAACTTGCACCCTAGATGCGCTGTAGTTGCGCCCCAGTTGCACCTTACTTATGCCCTAGTTGCGCCATAGTTGCACCCTTGTTGCACCTTAGTAGGGCAATAGCTACACCATACTTTTGCCCTAGTTGCGCCATAGTTATGCCCTAGTTTAGCCTGAACTGTTCCTACTTGGACCCTAGTTCCACTTTGCTTGCGCCATAACTACGTCCTACTTCCACCATAGTTGGGACCAAGCTAGACCCTTGTTATACCCTAATAACGTCCTAGTTGCGGTCTACTTTTGCCATACTTGCAGCCTACTTATACCCTTATTGTGCCTTATTTGTGCCCTAGTTGTGTCTCAGTTGCGCCTTACCCGCACCCTTGTCGCACCCTAGCTGGGCCCTAGATGCACCCTAGTTGCGTCCTAGTTCCACCCTACGTTTACCCTGGTTGCGCCCTTCTTGCATCCTTGCCATGCCCTAGTTGCTCCGTAGTTGCATCTGAGTTGGGCACTAGCTATGCCCTAGTAGAGGCCTGGTTGTGCCCTAGTTTCACCCTAGTTGCACCCTAGTTGAACCCTAGTTCTCCCCTAGTTCCACCCTAATTGCACCATACTTGTGCCCTACTAACGCCCAAGTTGAGCCTAAGTTCCACCCTAGTTGCACCCAAGTCGCGCCCTAGTTGCGCCCTAGCTGCACCCTAGTTGCGCCGTACTTTTGCCCTAGTTGTACCCTACTTACGTCCTAGTTGCACCCTATTTCCTCTCTAGTTACGTCTTGATTGGGCAGTAGCTGCGCCCCACTTGAGGCATAGTTACGCCCTAGTTTCACCCTAGTTTCATCCTAGTTAAACCCTAGTTGCGCCTTAGTTGTACGATAATTGCTCCGTACTTGCGCCATACTTGCACCCAAGTTGCACTCTAGTTGCATCCTACTTACGTCCTACTTGTATCCTAGTTTAGCCCTGCTTGCACCCTACTTAACGCTTATTTATGCCGTGGTTGCGCCCTAGTTGTGCCATAATTGTACCTTTCTTATGCCCTAGTTGTGCCCTAGTTGTGCCATAGTTGCACCCTAATTACACTCTACTTATATCCTACGTGCGCCCTACTTACGCCTTAGTTGCGTCCTACTTGCGCCCTATTCACGCACAAGTTGCGCCCTAGTTACACACCTCACTAGGCACAAGCTACGCCCTACTTTTGCCCTAGTTGCGCCCTAGTTCTGTCCTAGTTGCGTCCTAGTTACACCCTACTTGCACCCTTGTTGCACCCTAGTTGTAGCCTAGTTGTGCCCTCCTTGCAACCTAGCTGTATCTGAGTTGGGCACTGTCAACGGCCTAGTTGTACCCTACTTCCACCCTTTTTGAACCCTAGTTGCGCCTTACTTGTGCCTGCTTATGCCCTAGTTGCACTCTAGTCGCGCGCTAGTTGCACTATACTTGCGCCGTACTTACGCCGTACTTGTGCACTAGTTGTGCCCTAGTTGCGCCCTAGTTGCGCTCTACTTGCGCCCTAGGTACACCCGACTTCGCCCCAATTGCACCCTAGTTGCACCCTAGTTGTGACCTAATTGCACCATACATGCGGCCTACGTTCGCCGGAGTTACACCATAGTTGCACCCTTGTCATGCCCTAGTGACCCCTTACTTGTGCCCTAGTCGTGCCCTAGTTGCATCCTATTTGTGTCCTACATGCGTCCTACTTGCGCCGTATCTACGCTCTTGTTGCGCCCTAGTTGCGGCCTGGTTCCACCCTACTTGTACCTCAGTTGTGCACTAGTTTCTCCCTAGTTATTTCTCAGTTGGGCACTAGCTATGCCCTAGTTGAGGTCTTGTTGTGACCTAGTTGCACTTTAGTTCTAGCCTAGTTACATCCTTAGTTACGCCTTAGTTGCACACTAACTGCACTCTCGTGCCATACTTGCACCCAACTTGCGCCATAGTTGCCGCCTAGTTGCACCTTCGTTTTACATAGTTGATCCCTACTTGCGCCTTAGTTACGTCCTAGTTGCGCCTAACTTGCGACCTATTTGTGCCCTACTTGCGCCCTAGTTGCGCCCTATTAACACCTTGGTTGCAACCTACTTGCGCACTAATTGCGCCCTAGTTGCACCCTAGTTGTACGCTACTTGCACCCTCATTACACCTTACTTGCGCCCTAGTTGTGCCCTAGTTTTATCCTATTTGCACTTTAGCTAATTCCCACTTGCGCCCTAGTTGTGCCCAACTAGAGCCCTAGTTGCACCCTAGTTGTACCATAATTGCGCCCTACTTGCACCCTTCTTGCGCCTTACGTGTACCCAAAATGCCTCTTACCTATGGCCTAGCTGCAATGGTGTTGCGTCGTAGTTGCGGCCTAGTTGCGCCCCAGCTGGGCACTAGGTACGCCCTTCTTGTGTCCTAGTTGCACCCTAGTTGAGCCCTACTTGCATCATACTTACGCCCGTCTTGCACGTGAGTTGAGCCCTAGTGGCACCCTAGCTGGCTCTTATATACGCCCTAGTTGCGCCCTAGTTGTGCCTCAGTTGGACAAAAACTCTGCCCTAGTTGCGCCCTAGCTGTGCTCTAGTTGCACCCTAGTTGCAACCTATTTTCTCCCTACTTGTATCCTAGTTGCCCCACGTTGCGTCCTAGTTGCGCCCTAGTTGCATCTCTGTTGGGCACTAGATCCACCCTAGTTGTGCCATAATTATGCCCTAGTTGACTCTAGTTGTGTTCAAGTTATATCCTAAATGCGCCCTAGTATTACCCTAGGTCTGCCCTAGTTACCCCACTGCCCCTGTTATTCGATATTAACTCTTTTTTAAGTCGTTGAAACTCGTCGAAAATGTTGCTTCGTCGAGTTTAAGAAACTATTAAAATAATTTCAAAGTTGAAAAGTTGAATATCAAGTGTCCCCTCTGACTTTTAAGTCCTGGATTCATAGTTCGTTCGAGCTTTCCACTAGGACAATCCATACACTAGTCGGTCGTTCAAGTCTATCATTGTTTGTTTCCTTCTTTCGATCTTTGGCTTCCGCCAGGAGTCACGTGGCAAAGCACGAGATTGGCAGGTCGAGCGGTCAAGCCCTTCATCACTCGACCTACCGAGAAGGAGATCTGGTCGTTCAACGGTTCGACCGTTCGAACGGCCAGATCGTGCCAAGGTCCTGGTCACTTTCCAATGTCAATCGTGGTAATCAGAAAGTGGCCCGCACCGATCTTGGAATGCCAGGTGTCATGGGACATACTAAAAACAAAATGAAGGGTATACCAAAATATTTACATGACACCATTTTCATGATCGAATTAATTATGCTTGAATGTATTCATCAAATACAAAGTGCAGTAGGGTACGCCTAATTTAAACCTAGTTGCACACTGCTTACGCTCTAGTTGTGCCTCACCTAGGCCGTAGTTACATCCTAGTTGTGCCTTAGTTTGGCACTAGCTATTCCCAAGTTACGCCGTAGTTGTGTCCTAGTTGCACCCTAGTTGCGCCCTAATTGTGCCCTATTTGCATTCTACTTGTGCCCTCATCAAGCTCTACTTGAGCCGAGGCTGCGTCCGATGTGCGCCTCAGTTGCGCCACAATTGCGCCTCAATTGGATATTAGCTATACCCTGGTTCCACCCTAGTTGCACCCTACTTGCGCCCTACTTGCTCCCATGTTTTGCCCTATTTCGGCCCTAGTTGCATCGAACATTTGCCATACTTGCGTCCTAGCTGTGCCCTCCTTGCACCCTAGTTGTGCACTAGTTGCCCCCTACTTGCGCCCTACTTACACCCTAGATGCGCCCTAGTTGCACCCTATTTACACCCTTGTTGCGCCCTACTTGCGCCCTCCTAGCGTCCTCATTACACCCTTATTGCACCCTCCTTGTGTCCTCCTTGCGCCCTACTTGCAACCTCATTGGACCAAAGTTGCGCCTTAGTTGCACCGTACTTGCACCCTACTTGCGCCCTAGTGGTGTCTTGCTTACGCCCCAGTAGTAACCTACTTGTTGTTGGAAAACGGGCCACCTGGCTTAGTTTCAGCTCCACAAGAGCAAGTTCCAAGAAAATACCAGATGCCTACTCAGATCGTCAATCTACTTCACCATTTCAAGGATCAGGTGGCAAAGTGTATGCGGACCAAGTTCCAGGCCGATCCAATGGTTCGATTGAGAGATATGAATTTTCATAAATTCCGCGGTCATCCACTGCCGGTGTCTTGGCCACCATGGACAACGACTGCATGCCTTAGCCTGAGAAAAGAAAAGGGCAAGAGGTCCAGGGTCAAGACGTGATGGGAGAAATATCCAAAAAGGTCCTAGGTTCTTGGGTTGCCTTGTCAGAGTGTCCTGACTAGGAAAAAGGTACCTCTCCTTATTTTTTTTGGTGAGGTGAGATCATTGTGTGCTAGCCATGGAAACATGACGATTCTCCATGGGATTGTGGGTTATGTGACCACTAGGAGTGTGCCATGAGATTATTTTCTAATTCTCTAGGTTGTGAGTGGTCAGCCTGATTGCTAGGCTGATTTCCTCTCTTGTGTGAGATTATGGACTCTAGTGTGTGAGCCTTAGCCTCCATGGCTAAGTGGTGTGGCTTGTGGGGGGGCTGACTTGCCAAAGCTCTAGCTCTATATGTACTCCATCATTTTGAGTGATTCAATAACCATTCTTCAATACAAGTGATGCCCTTTCAGTCCCACATGCTTGCTCCTCCAAGGCTCCCTCTCTCCTCCAGTCTCAACACTTGGTACCAGAGCCAAGTTCTACCAGCCAGCACAGGCCATCACTTTGAGATTGACAGATTAGGGTGAAAGGTTGACCAAACTGAAAAATCAAACAGTGGATCTTCAAGTTCTCAAGACGAGCTTCCCAAGGAGCCGAAGATCGCGAAGATCCAACATTTGGATTTAGAGTAATGCTCAAGACGAGGTCGGCCAGGGCTATACCCTTCTCTCTAAGTAAGATTGTTGCCTTGTGATGACCATAACTCTCTTGTTTCTTTGTCAAATTTAAAGAGTAGCACATGCGAATCAAAGTATTATTCCTAAATTTTCCATTGAAACAAAAACATTTGCATTCCATCAGTAAGTTTAGGAGAGACGCCGTTTACAAGCTGGCTGGTCTGAGTTGGAGTAGGAGCAGAAATATACCCTGTTTTCAAGAGGGCATATCATTCAAAATCCTTTCTTGATGACGTTATTTTATGGGTTCTTCTCAACGTTTTTGAGCTGGATGTTGTAGTGGTGGGCTCACTTCTTCCAAATTCCCAGTGTGCTGGCATCTAGTGTCCTTTTTCTGTCAAACAAATTTCTGGCAGAAGAGGTAGTAGAAGCAGGGGTAGCGCCGCCACCGAAGGGCAACGCCGAGCATCACCAAAGCTCAAAATGGTAGGAGCAGGCTTTGTGACTGCAGCCCAGCCATTGGAGAGGCTGGAGGGGTCCGGCAACTTCATGTTTTGGAAGATCCGTACCCGCCTCCTTATGGAGGAGAGGCCCTTGTGGGAGGCGGTGAGCGGCGACGAGCGCGCTCCGCCTCCATAGGCAAAAGGCATCACCACAGTGCAGGTGGTGGTAGGGAAGACACCGCAGAAAGGTGCAGCAGATGCAAGTTCATCTACAATTGTAGCAGCGTCATATGAGGAGTGGAAAAAGAAGGACAGGCAGGCCCATGGGTTGCTTGACAACACCATCTCTAACCCACATCTTCAGTACGTGAGTAACAAGACTACTACAAAGGAGGGGTGGGATGCATTGTGCAAGACAAATGAGAGCAAAGACCGTACATTCATCATTCTTTTGGAGGAGAAGATGATTGTGTTGAACATGTAGGGTGGTGAAGGGATGGAGACGTTCCTGGATAAGGCAAAGGAGCTGGCAGAGCAGATGAAAGCAGCCGGTAAACGTGCGGAAGAGACTCGCTTCATTCTCCTCTTGCTAAGGGGACTCCCAATAAGCTACGACACGGTACAAAAGATGCTCGAGTGCCTGCCGAATCTCAACCTTGACTTCACCACGCACCTGATGCACGTGGAATGGTGTTGTAATACAACAAAGCGTAATGGCGACAACAGCAATAAAGTAGCTTTTGTCGCCATGGGATCCATCAACCAGCAGCAGTAGTAGTTTGGACAGTGGAGAGGCAAAAAGAATGGCAAATTTCACTACTGCCAGAAAAAGGGGCACTACAAGAAAGTGTGCTTCATGTTCAAGAGGGATCAGAAGGAGTAGGAGCAGTAGTCATCGCAGCACTAGCAAAAGCAGCCTCCACAGTAGTAGCAATAATAGTCACAACAACGTCAATACCAGCAGCAGTAAAACCAAAACAGCGTGTGCCATTTTGGCAACATGAATGTGGCTAAGGAGGTGCACGACCGCCTCTTCATGGAGTAGTCAAACATGTCGCAGATAGAAAAGGCGGACCTGGCATGGTACAAGGACTCCGGGTGTACCAACATACTGACGCACCACAAGGAGTGGTTCTTGTTGGCTCTAGTGGATGTGGAGGCACCCTCAAGGATGCCTAGCTCTTGGTGATACACACTTCCAATATTTGGGGCAGTTAATGGATACCTTTGGTGAAGAGTGTGGAGCACAAGGATCACGGATGTGAGTGGGTAGAACACGTCACATTCAGTAGAACTGAATCGAAACGCAATTTTGTTACTTAGCATAGTGAGATTACATCAGATCCTTTTAGCATGTGATCTAAGCTTTCCAACGCATCCAAGAACGCCCAAAAACGGAGTAGTAGAGCCCCTGCTACGGCCGTCGAAGTAACCCTTGGTGGAGCCGCCCACCTGGTCTTGCACTCTAGGCAACGGGGGGCGCTTCGACGATGACCCGTCGAAGCGCCTTTCCTCGCCCAGAAGTCAAGGAGAAGTTCATCCTGGTCAAGGAGGTCCTTATGTTCACCTCATTCATGCCCCGGGTGGATTTGGAGGCCATTAGGAATGAACTCGGATCCCTGGCGGTGGAATATCCCGCCATCCATGGCGGGTACCAGATTCCACCCACCCAACACCCGTTTTTCGGGCTAGGCTAACTTTCTGAATACTCACTCAAATCGAGCGATTCAAAGCTCGATCCTGCATGGAACAATCCAAGGAATCCAAATCTAAANATGTTCACCTCATTCATGCCCCGGGTGGATTTGGAGGCCATTAGGAATGAACTCGGATCCCTGGCGGTGGAATATCCCGCCATCCATGGCGGGTACCAGATTCCACCCACCCAACACCTGTTTTTCAGGCTAGGCTAACTTTCTGAATACTCACTCAAATCGAGCGATTCAAAGCTCGATCCTGCATGGAACAATCCAAGGAATCCAAATCTAAAGTCAGACCAGGTGTTCGACCACTCCTCAGTGGTCGAACCGGGAAGTACACTCAACGGCACTCATGGCAAGGGGCACACCATGTCAACAATCCCCCCTTGCATCGCAGTCTTGATTCCCTGTCCTTGTAACCTGTAGCATTTTAAACGTCACAGCGCAGACCGAGCTCCATGCAGCTCGCGTCGTGCCTGTCCTTGGGTTGTGCCTTGGTCATGGCATCGGCGAGCATGCGCTTGGTGCCACAATGCACAATAGCCACATCTCCCTTCGCCACCAAGTCCCGTGCGTAGTGATGATGGATCTCGATGTGCTTGGTCCTCCTATGCAGCACTGGATTCTGGGTCAGGCTGTTGGCACTCATGTTGTCAACGTTGAGTACCGTCGGCTTCCTTTGCAGTACGCCGATCTCCTTTACCAGCCGCCTCAGCTACACCGCCTCCTTTGCGGTTTCCGCGAGCGTGATGTACTCCGCTTCGATGCTGGACAGCGCCACGAAGTCCTGCTTCCTGCTTGCCCATGAAACTGCCGCACCACCAAGCACAAACACGTACCCTGACGTTGATTTTCTGTCATCCACATCACCAGCCCAGTCGGCATCTGAGTAGCCGACCAACTCGAGGGAGTCGTCACGCGCTCCCCCTCCAAACACGAGCCGCGACTGTTTTGTCGCCTTGAGATAGCGAAGGATCTGCTTCACCGCTTGCCAATGTAGCGGCCCGGGGTCAGCAAAATAGCGGCTCACTTGGCCCTCCGCAAAGGCCAGGTCGGGCCGCGTCGCCACCATGGCGTACATAATGCTCCCCACTGCGGACTGGTATGGCACACCTGCCATCTCCTCCTTCTCCTCGTCCGTGCTCGAGCCCATGCTCGAGCTCAACTCACTCGTGGTGGTCATGGGTGTGCCGATGGGGTTGCACTCCTCCATGTTGTAGCGGCGGAGCACCTCTTGCACGTACTTTGCCTGCCCCATCTCGAGCGTGCGTGCCTTGCGGTCCGTCTTGATGGGGACACCGAGGTAGTACTCGAGCTCGCCCATGTCGGTCATTTTGAACCGACCGCCCAGCTGCCGCTTCAGGTTCACCAACTCCTCCATGTCCGACGACACAAGGATGAGATCATCCACGTAGAGTGCCACGATCTGGTACAACCCCGGCTGCTTCTGCACGTACACGCTGTGATCCGCCTAGCAGCGCTTGAAGCCAAGCTCGGCCATGAAGGCGTCCATTTTCAGGTACCACATGAGTGGCACTTGCTTCACTCCATAGNGGACACCGAGGTAGTACTCGAGCTCGCCCATGTCGGTCATTTTGAACCGACCGCCCAGCTGCCGCTTCAGGTTCACCAACTCCTCCATGTCCGACGACACAAGGATGAGATCATCCACGTAGAGTGCCACGATCTGGTACAACCCCGGCTGCTTCTGCACGTACACGCTGTGATCCGCCTAGCAGCGCTTGAAGCCAAGCTCGGCCATGAAGGCGTCCATTTTCAGGTACCACATGAGTGGCGCTTGCTTCAGCCCATAGAGCACCTTGCGAAGCCGGCACACCTTCCCCGGTGGCGCGTCCACCGCCTCCGGCACCTCCATGTAGACCTCCTTGTCCAGGTCGCCGTTCAGGAACACAGTTTTCACGTCCATTTGGTGGACTTCGTAGTCGCGCACCGCCGCCACCGAGAGGATGGAGCGAATGGAGACGAACTTGGCCACCGACGCGAAGGTTTCATCATAGTGTTCACCCTTTCGCTGGGCGTACCCCTTCGCGACCAGCCGTGCCTTGTACCGCTCCACCTTCCCCTCCTTGGTGAGCTTCTTTTTGAAGATCCACTTGGAGCCGATAATTTTTAAGCCCTCCGGCCTGTCAATCAGTGCAGTTCTCTTCATGGGAGGCGAGCTCTGATTTTATAGCTCCCTCCCACTCAGCCCCATCCTTCCGCTTGAACGCCTCCTTGACGGTCTCGGACTCCTCTTGCGCAAAGAACGCTCCAGCGAGCCCAGTCCAGATGCCCTTTGCGGCATCGTACCTCTTTGCCATCCTCCTTCCGCGTCCGCTTCTCTGGGGTTGCCGCTGCTGCTACCGTTGTTGCTGCTGCTGCTGCCCCCGTGCGGTACCACTTGCACCACTAGCCTGCTCCCCCTCTGTTGGGGACCGTGGAGATGCGGGCTCACTCCCCGCCTCCTCGTTCGGCTCCACTGCTGCCGGCGCTTCGGACTCATTGTTCGACTCGGCTGAATGGAATTCAGCCGCTCCAACATTGCCCGGATGGTTCTCGCCGGTTGGAGCCGATGGGACGTCACCCTCTTTTGTGTCCTCCGGCGTCTCCCCCTCAAGGAGTGGCAGCCACTCTCCACGCTTGGAGAGACCCGTGTCCTTGTCTATCCAACGAAGGCCTCGTCGAACGTGACTTCGTGACTCTTCACGATCTGCTGCCTCCGCGGGTCGAAGAGCCGGTATGCCTTGCTCCCGCTCTCGTACCCGACGAAGATGCACCGGCGAGTTCGCGGATCCAGCTTGTCCCACCCCTCCCGTGCCTGCACAAAAGCATGTGCAACACAACCAAACGTACAAAGGTGTGCCACAGTTGGCTTCCTCCTACTCCACACTTCTTGTGGCGTCTTCCACACCTTGGACTCTGCGTCTTTTAGCGGATTCGTCGGCGTCAGGTTCATGATGTACGTTGCTGTCCGCGCCGCCTCGCCCCAGTACCGCTGCGCGAGGCCGGCGTCACTCAAGATGGACCGGACCATGTTGAGAATGGTGCGGTTCACCCTCTGGGCGTCGCCATTCTGCTGCGGAGAGTTTGGCGTAGTTTTTTGCCACACGATCCCCTTGCTCTTCATCCATGCCGAGCAGCCCTCATACTCGCCACCGTTGTCGCTTCGGAACGCCTTCACCTTCAACTCCGTTTGCCGCTCCACTGCTGCCACAAACTCCTGCATACAAGTCAGGACATCACTCTTCCTCTTCATGATGTAGAGGTAGAGCTTGCGGCTGTGGTCCTCAATGAAGGTGACGAAGTAGCGAGCGCCCCTGATGGAGCTCTCGAATGATCCGCACACGTCAGTGTGCACCACGTCCAACTTCGCCGACGCTCGCGTTCCTTTGCCATTAAACAGCTGCCGTGTCGCCTTGCCAAGCACACACGGCTCGCACACGGCATTCTTGGCTGCGTCGAGGCTCTTGACCTGAAGACCCCGCACCACTTCCTTCTTTGCCATGTCCCTCACCGTTGAGGGAGCGATGTGGTACAAACGGCGATGCCACAGGTCCAGGTCCCCTTCATCCTTTGTCGCGAGGTGAGCGGCGTTGGTCCTCACCGCATCGGTAAGAACCTTGGTACGGAGAAGGTACAGGTCCTCCTCCCTCTTGCCACGTGCAATCACCTCGCCGTCCCCCTCCTTCGGGATGATAGCATCCTTCTTGTTGAAGAGCACCTCGAGCTTCTTGTCGGTCAGGCGGCTCACTAACAGCAGGTTTGTCCAAAAGTTGGGCATGTGGAGCACATCGTAGGTGGTGCACGGAATGACTTTACCATTCACCACCGACTCAATGCGAACATTGCCTTTACCTGCGGCCAATTCTGTTTTGCCGTTGGCCACTGTCATGCGCCGCTCAGTGGCGCCGTAGGTGACGAACCCCGCCCGGTTGCATTGTATGTGGCGGCCTGATCCGGAGTCGATTACCGTGACTTCCGGATCTGTCAAGTCGGTAGATTCCCTGGCCATCATGGCTTGGGTGTCCTTCTTCCCGCCCTTCCCGGACTGGTCCAACTACTTGTTGGGGCATTCGCGTGCGTAGTGGCCCTGTTTTCCACAATTATAGCAATTCCCCTTGTTGTCACCTCTCTTGGTGCTGCTTGGTACCCTTCCCCTTCTTGCCTCCCCCTCCACCTTGAGGGCGGACGGCATAGGCGGAAGTTGATGTCGCCCCACTCTCTCTCCCACCACGCCGCATCCATTCGTTGCGGACGTACTCAGCCACCTTCGGGTACTTCAGCTCATCGG
>SZWC01000361.1:347334-390651 GCA_023375785.1 Penium margaritaceum
ACCCTTCCCCTTCTTGCCTCCCCCTCCACCTTGAGGGCGGACGGCATAGGCGGAAGTTGATGTCGCCCCACTCTCTCTCCCACCACGCCGCATCCATTCGTTGCGGACGTACTCAGCCACCTTCGGGTACTTCACCTCATCGGCAGACCAACCGCCTACGATGGTGATCATGGGACTCCAACTGTCCGGCAAGGCCAGGAGGAGGATCATCGCTTGCAGCTGAGGGTCGACCTTCCATCCGATGGCTACGCACTCGGCAGTAAGGGACTCGATCTGCTGCAGGATCTCCATGATGTCGTCGCCTTCGTTAGCTCGGAGGGTGACGAGCCTCTTGAAGACGAAGAGCTGGTTAGCAAGGTTGGTGGACTGGTAGATGGTGCAGAGTTTCTTCCAGGCCTCCACGGCCTCCGTGCATCCTTGAATGAGGGAGCACTGCATCGGAGCAAGCGCATACACCAACAAAGCAAGCGCCTTCTTGTTGCGCTTCTTGTACGCTTCCACTTCCTCCGGCATCGCGATATCCGGAGGGGCAGTTTCTTCACCCTTGATCAACTCAAGCAGGCCCTTCTCATCGAGGAAGACCTCAAACTCCCACCTCCAAAGGTGGAAGCCAAGTCCGTCAAACTTGGAGACGCCGATGCTCTCTTGCTCGGTCGGTGCCATGGCACGCGGGGAAAGCGTGAACGTTGTAGAGCTAGGGTCCCTCTAGGCACGTGGGCCCATAACCCTTTGTTGGCTCTAGTGGGTGTGGAGGCACCCTCAAGGATGCCTGGCTCTTGCTGATACACGCTACCAACGTTTGGGGCAGTCAATGGACACCTTTGGTGAAGAGTGTGGAGCACAAGGATCACGGATGTGAGTGGGCAGAACACGTGGCATTCAGTAGAACTGAATCGAAACACGATTTTGTTACTTAGCATAGTAAGTTTACATCAGATCCTTATAGCCTGTGATCTAAGATTTCCAACGCATCCAAGAACGTCCAAAACGGAGTAGTAGAGCCCCTGCTATGGCCGTCGAAGTAACCCTTGGTGGAGCCGCCCACCTGGTCTTGCACTCTAGGCAACGGGAGGCGCTTCGAGGATGACCCGTCAAAGCGCCTTTTCTCGCCCAGAAGTCAAGGAGAAGTTCATCCTGGTCAAGGAGGTCCTTATGGTCACCTCATTCATGCCCGGGGTGCATTTGGAGGCCATTAGGAATGAACTCGGATCCCTGGCGGTGGAATATCCCGCCACCCATGGCGGGTACCAGATTCCACCCACCCAATACCCGTCTTTCGGGCTAGGCTAACTTTCTGAATACTCACTCAAATCGAGCAATTCAAAGCTCGATCCTGCATGGAAAAATCCAAGGAATCGAAATCTAAATTCAGATCAGGTGTTCGACCACTCCCTAGTGATCGAACCAGGAAGTACACTCAACGACACTCATGGCAAGGGGCACACCATGTCAACGGTTCTCACTTTTACAGTCAGTTCCCCCTCACCCTATTGCTTTGGGTGATGAATGGGTGGTGTATGCTGAGGGGATTACGATTGTGGAGTTGTGGTTGGACAACCTGTGTGGAATTGAAGTTGGAGTGTTCCATGGCGTGGAGTATGTACCTAATGTTTGTTTCAATCTTCTCTCAGTCTCCTCTCTCACCAACAGAAGATTGTGCGTCGTCTTTGACGATGACTATGGCTACATCCTCGACAGGGAAACAGGAGAGGAATTTGCCAGGTCAGTGAAGCAAGGTAATGTGTACCGCCCATTGGGGAAAACAAGATACCACGTGAAAAGAGTCTTGTAGTAGCGGTGCATGGAATAGATGGCAAGATCTCGCATGCACGCTATGGCCACATCGGCATGCGCACCTTGCAACAGCTTCAAACGAAGTAGATATTGCATAAGTTCCCCACCATTTCCAACTTTTAGCAGCAGTTGTGCATTGGCTGTTTGGATGGGAAGGAGCATCGCGAGGCGTTCTCTAGAGCACGGGAGCCCGCCAAGGAGGTACTGGAACTGGTCCACACAGACTTGTGTGGCCCGATGCAGACCCAGAGCTTTGGATGCTGTAGGTATTTTCTCACCTTCATTGATTATTTCAGCCGTTACACTGGTGTGTACTTCCTTGCTTCCAAGGATCTGTGTTTTGACAGGTTCAAGGGGTTCAAGGCAATGGTAGAGAACCAGACCGGCATGAAAATCAAGGCGTTGCGCAATGACCGCGGAAGTGAGTTTGTGAGTAAAGACTTCCAGAACTTCCTCGTAGCAGCTGGCATCAAGGCGTAGTGAACCGCGCCCTACTCGGCGCTGTAAAATGGTGAAAAGGAACGCGGTAACCGCACCATTGTGAGTCAGTGCGCTCCATGTTGCACGTGGCTTGGCTCACCTACGACTGCAAGGGTGAAGGTGTGAGCACGATAGTGTACGTCAAGAATCAGAGTCCAACCAAGGCGCTGGACAGATGACACTATACGAGGCATGATTTGGCAAGAAGCCGAGCGTGGGTCATCTGTGTGCATTTGGCAGCCTGGCCCACATGCACGTGCCCAAGGAGAAGCGTCAAAATTGGGACGCAAAGCGCGCATAGTTACTAATGATCGGCTATGACGTGGCAAGCAATGCGTATCACCTCTATGAGAGGGATACCGGCCACGTCTTTATCTCCATGGATGTCGTCTTCAATGAGAGTAACGTCATCGGCACCAACATCGTTTGCAAAGAGGCAGAAAAACCAGCATCTGACAAGGAGTGGGAGCACAATCCTTTCCTGACCCTGGTCTCTCCTGACCCTTCCTCCACTACGACAGTGGGAGAACCACTATACTTTCCTATGTCAGTTGCAACACATATAACAGCCACATCGGCAGAAGCAGAGGAAGGAGATTGAGCACCACAAGTAGCAGCAGTTGTACCTATAGCACCGCGCCAGCCGCTCGCTAATGCTCCAACACCAGGTCGTAGATATTCTCTCAGGGTGCGCTACAAGCCTCGTGAGTGCGTGCATTTCTGGATGCTATAGAAACCAGAACAGATGAATGTTACACTTGCAGCAAATTTAGACGAGCGAACGTCCTACAAGGAGGCCATGGCTTCACCACATGTAGCAGACTGGGTGCTAGCCGTGCAGCAAGAGATCGAGACGTAGCTCGACAATGGCACGTGGGAGCTCACTGAGCTTCAACCTGGCCGCAAGGTGATCAAGTGCAAGTGGATGTTCAAGAAGAAGCGGGGAGCAAATGGCAACCTAGAAAAGTACAGAGCGAGGCTAGTTGCCAATGGCTAGTCACAGTACAAGGGCATCAACTACACAGAAACCTTTGTCCCCATTGCGAAATTTCTCTCTATATGCACAATCCTCTCATATGAAGCAGTTGAGGACTTTGAGGTTCACCACATGGATGTTAAGAAAGCATTCTTGAATGGTGACTTGGAGGAGGAGATCTACATGGAGCAGCAGGAGGGGTTTGTCATGGATGGCTAGGAGCACCTCATTTGTAAGCTACACAAGTCGTTGTATGGTCTCAAGCAAGCGTCGCGTGCTTAGAACCAGAAGTTGGATGCGGCGCTGCACTGCATGTGGTTTGAGTGCAGCGAGTGTTACTAGAACGTCTATCACTGGCAGCATGGTCATGAGGTCTTCATCATCATTGTCTACCTGGATGACATGCTCCTCCTTTCCAACAGCATGTGTGCTTTACAGGAGTTACAGGAAGTGATGCAGGAGCGCTTCCACATGTTTCATCTCAGGGAAGCCTCATACTTCCTCCGTATCCGGATTACACGTGTCCTAAAAGCACATACCCTATTGTTCTAGTAGAGCCGCAATATCAGGGATCTCTTGTAGCGGTTTTGCATGGCAAAAGCAAAACCCATCGGCTCCCCCCTTGAGATACGGCAATACCTCATGAGTTTTAGTGGAGAAGCACATGCAACTGATGGGTAGAAGTACTACATCGGTGTCGGCAGTCTCATGTACTTGATGGTGGCAACCAGGCTAGACCTCACAAATGCTGTGAGTGCTGCGGGCCACGACATGGAAGATCTTCAACCTGAGCACCACAAGGCGGTAAAACAGATCTTGTGGTGCCTTGCTTGAACCGTCAATATCGACATCACCTACAACGGCACCAACAATAGCATCATCAACTACACTGACGTAGACTGGGTTTCAAACCCTCAAGATCGAAAATCCATCTCTCGACATGTGTTCCTCATGAATGGAGGTGCTGTAAGCTGGTGCAGCAAGAGGCAAGTGGTTGTGGCCACCTCAAGCATAAAAGCCAAGTACGTGTTTCTTAGCTTTGGAGCAAAGGAAGCAGTTTTGCTCCAATGTCTCATGGCAGAGATGAGTGGGATTACGGCAGCTCTTGATAATCTGCGCGGGGACAACTAGAGCGTAATCCTACTCGCCAAGAATCGTGAGCACCATACACGCACTAAGAACATTGACATTGCAAATAATTTCATCAGGCACATAGTGCAGGAGGGTACTATCAAGCTTGAATCCACTGAAACCAGCAAGTAGGTCGCTAATTTCTCTACCAAGCCAGTGACTCCTGACAAGCAGCAGTTCCATATAAGGGCATGTGGACACAGCCCACTCTGACGTCGGCAAAGTGGGACATTGTTGGAAAATGGACCATCTAGCCTAGTTTTAGATCCACAAGAGCAAGTTCCATGAAACTACCAGATGTCTGCTTTGATTGACAATCTTAATGCACCATCCGAAAGTTAGGTGGAAAAATGTCTACGGTGCACGTTTCAGGCCGATCCAACGGTCTAATTCAGAGATATGAATTTTTGGAATTTCCGGGGTCATCGACTCTGGTGTTCAGAAATTCATGGGCAACGACTCCATGCCTTAGCCTAAGAAAAGAAAAAGGCAAGAGGTCCAGGGTCAAGACGTAATGGGAGAAATATCCAAAAATGTTTTGGATTCTTTGGTTGCCTTGTTTGAGTGTGCTGACTAGGGAAAAGGTACCTTTCCTTACTTTATAGGTGAGGTGAGATCCTTGTGTACTAGCCATGGACTCATGGCAGTTTTCCATGGGATTGTGGGTTATGTGACCACAAGGAGTGTGCCATGAGAGAATTTTCTAGCTCTCTAGGTTGTATGTGATTTTTCAGCATGATTGCTAGGCTCATTTTCTCTCTTGTGTGAGATTATGGACTCTAGTGTGTGAGCCTCAGCCTCCATGGCTAAGTGGTGTGGCTTGTGAGAGGGCTGACTTGCCCAAGCTCTAGCTCTATATGTACTCCATCATTTTGAGTGATTCAATAACCATTCTTCAGCACAAGTGATTCCGTTTCAGTCCTATATGCTCGCTGCTCCAAGGCTCCCTTTCACTCCAGTTTCAACACTAGAACCATTTCTATGCCCTACTTGCACCCTAGTTGCACCATAGTTACATCTCACTTGAGGACTAGCTATGCCCTTGTTGCACCCTAGTTGTGTCCTAATTGCGCCCCGCTTGCGTCCTACTTGCACCATTGTTGCGCCCTCCTTGTGCCCTAGTTGCTCCTTATTTGCGCCTTTGTTGTGCCCTGGTTTGGCATGCGTTGGGTACTAGATAAGCACTAGTTATTACCTAGTTGGATCTTAGTTGCACCCTAGTTGTGTCCTACTTGCGCTCTACTTGCGTCCTAGTTTTTCCCTACTTGCACCCTAGTTAGACCATAATAGTGCCTTACTTGCGCCCTAGTTGCACTGTTGTTGCTTCCTTGTTACGCCCCACTTTTGCCCTTCTAGCGCCTAACTTGGACATTAGTTGTGCCCTACTAGCACCCTAGTTGCAACCTACGTTAGCCCTACTTTTGCCCTAGTTGCACCCTATTTTCTCTCATGTTGTGCCCTAGTTGCGCACTAGTAAAGCCCTAGTTATCCCATGGTTACGCCCTAGTTGCACCTTAGATGTGCATTAGTTGCAGTTTACTTAAGCCATAGATGCATCCTACTGACCCCCTAGTTTTTCTCTACTTGCGCCTTAGCTTGGCACTAGCTAGGCCCTTGTTGTGCCTTAGATACGCCCTATTTGCACCGTACTTGTGTACTATTTACGCCGTAGTTGCTCCATAGTTGCACCCTATTTGTATCCTGGTTGTGCCATACTTGCTCCATAGTTGCATCCTAGTTACGACCTAGTTGCACCCTAGTTGTGCCTTAGCTAGGCAGTAGCTTGGCCCTAGTTGCACCCTAGTTATGCCCAAGTTACGTCATAGTTGCGCTGTAGTTGCACCCTAGTAGCGTCCTAGCTGTGCCCACTTGCACCGTAGTTGCGCTTGACCTACACCCAAGTTTTGCCCTCGTTGCACCTCAATCGGTCACTAGCTGTGACCTAGTTGTACCCTTGTTGTATCGTAGTTGCGTCATAAATGCGCCATTGTCGCGCCCTACTTGCATCTTAGTTTTGATCTAGTTGTACCCTAGTTGCACCGTCTCCCGCCTTACTTTTGCCCTACTTGCACCTTACTTATGCCCTAGTTGTGCCCTGCTTGCGTTATACTTTTGCCCTTCTTGTCCCCTTGTTTCACCCTAGTTGCATCTCAGTTACGCCCTACTTCTGCCCTATATGTGACCTATTTGCACCCTAGTTGGGCTCTACTTGCATCCTCCTTACGCTCTAGTTGTGCCCTACTTGATCCCGTGTTGCGCCCTAGTTGCGTCCTACCTGCACCCTATTTGCATCCTACTTGCGACCTAGTTCTACCCTACTTGTGCTCTTCTTGCGCCCTAGTTGCATCCTCCTCTTCGCCTAGTTGCATCTAAAGTCCTAGTTGCACCCTAGTTGTGCCCTAGTTGCGCCCTACTTGTGCCCTAGTTGTGCCCTTCGCATGCCCTTGTTGCCCCATACTTGCACCCTACTTGCGCCCTAGTTGCCCCATAGTTGCACCCTACTTACGTCCTACTTAAGCCATACTTGCCTCCTATTTGCGCCTTACTTGCAGCTTAGTTGCGCCCTAGTAACGTGCTACTTGTGCTGTACTTTTACACTACTTGGGCCATACTTGTGCCCAACATGTGCCCTACTGGCGCCAAAGCTGCGCCCTTGTTGTGCCTTAGTTATCCCTCAATTTGGTACTAGCTAAGCCCTAGTTGCACCCTAGTTGTGCCCTTCTTGTGCCCTAGTTATGTCTACGTGCACCGTACTTGCGTCCTAGTTATGCCATAGTTGTGCCCTAGTTGGACCCTAGTTGCATCCTAGTTGCGAATCAGTTGGGCTCTAGCTATGCCTTAGTCACATAATAGTTGCACCCTAGTTCCATCCTAGTTGTACCTTAGTTCTGCCTTGGTTGTGCCTCTATTGGGCACTAGCTACGCCCTACTTGCGCCCAACTGCTGCCCTAGTTTTGCCTTAGTTGCGTCGAAGAAGATCCCTAGTTATGGCCTAGTTGTGTCCAACTTGTGCCCTAGCTGCGCACTAGCTAGACCCTAGTTATTCCCTACTTGCACCCTACATGCGCCCTAGTTGAATCCTAGTTGAACCTCAGTTGGGCACTAGATAGGCCCTAGTTTTCCCCTAGTTGCACCCAAGATACGCCTTATTTGTGCACTACTCGCGCCCTTGTTGTACCTTACTTGGGCCCTAATTATCCCCGACTTAGGCCCTAGCTGCGCCCTAGTTGGATCTGATTAGGGCATTTGCTATGCCCTAGTTTTGCCCTTGTTGCATCCTAGTTGCACCTTTGTTGCGCTTTAGTTGTACCCTATATGCACCCTATTCGTGCCCTGCTTGCGCCTTAATTGCATCCAACTTGAGCCTCAGTAAGCCACAAGATACATCCTAGTTGCACCTCACTTGTGCCCTAGTTCCGACCTACTTGCCCCCTGGTTGCCAATGATTTGTGCCATAGTGGGGCCTTAGATTGGCAAAAGCTACGCCCTAGTTACATCCTTTTTGTGCCATATTTACGCCCTAGTTGTACCCTATGTACGTCCTAGTTGTGCTGTAGTTGCGTTTTTTAATAGTCGAGGTAAAAAAAATCCGTCGTACCGGGCTCCCTTTCGGAAGCTGTTACCTTGGTGGCTGTTTGATCCACTCCGCTTGGGTCCGTTTCGGCGTCAAAGTGTTCACCATCCGAGGTTCCATCCAGGATGGGTTTGCCTTGATAACGTCATTCAGCTCTCGTTGTCCTCTTTACCTCACATCACCGGTCATTGTCCTCTAGTTTCATCCTCGTTGTACCATACTTGGGCCCGAGTTACAGCACAATTGCGCCCTACTTGTGCCCTAGTTGCATCCTTCAGGAAGCTATTTACGCACTAGATGCTATCTACTTGCACTTAAGTTCCACCCTACTTACGTCATATTTGCGTCCTTGGTGCACTCTAGCTACATCCTAGTTGCTTCTAATTGCACCCTAGTTGCATCGACTTGCACCCTAGTTGCAGCCTACTTGAGCCCTAGGTGCGCTCTACTTGTTCCCTAACTGCACCCTAGTTGTTCCCTACTTGCACCCTAATTGCTCCCTACTTGTGCCTTAATTGGGCCCCAGTTACGCCCGAGTTGTGCCTTACTTGTACCCTGTTTGAACCTCAATTGTTCCCTGCTTGTACCCTTGTTGCGCCCTTGCTATGCACTGGTTGTACCACAGCTACGCTTTAGTTGGGCACTAGCTATGTCCTAGTTGCGCTATGATTGCACCCTAATTCTGCCCTAGTTGTGCCCTAGTTGCGCCCCAGTATCGCCCTACTTGCGTCCTACTTGTGTCATTCCTACGTCCTAGTTGCGCCCTAGTTGCGACCTCATTGTATCCTACTTGCGCACTACTTGCGCCCTACTTGTACCCTAGTTGCAACTTGGTAGCGCCTTATTTTTGGTCTTGCTGGCCCTACTTGCACCATAGTTACGCCCTATTTCTCCCCGAGTTGTGCCCTAGTTTTGCCCGAGTTGCGTCTTACTTACACCCAAAATGTGCCCTACATACACCATTATTCTACCCGACTTGAACCCTAATTGTGCCCTAGTTGCACCTCAGTTGGGTAATAGCTACGCCCTAGTTTGGCCCCAGTTGCACCCTAGATATGCCCTAATTGTGCCAGATTCACGCCCTACTAGTTCCCTAGTTATGCCACGGTTGTGCCCTTCTTCCATCCTACTTACGTCCTACCAACGCCCTAGTTGCGCCCTGGTTGATACCTACTTGATACCTACTTGGATCCTAGTTGCGCCTCAGTTGTACTCTTGTTATGCCCTACTTCCTAGGTGTGCCCTACTTGCGCCCTACTTTCCTCCTAGTTTCGCCTTATATACACCATACTTGCAACAAATGTGTATCCAAGTTGTGCCCTAGTTGCGTGTCCATTGGGCACTGGCTACGCCGTAGTTGCGTCCTTGTTATGCCCTAGGTGCACTCTTCTTGCACCCTAATTACGCCCTACTTCTACCCTAGATGCACCCTAGTTATGCCCTACGTGTGCCTTATTTGCGTCCTACATGCGCCCTCGTTGCACCCTAGTTCCAACCTAGTTGGGCACTACTTGCACCTTACTTGTACCCTAGTTGTGCCCTAGTTGCGTCCTAGTTGCCCCGTACTCTTGCCTTACTTCCGTCTTAGTTGCACCCTAGTTGTGCCTTACTTGGTAACTAGCTATGCCCAAGTTGCACCATTCTTGCGCCCTAGTTGAGCTATAGTTGTGCCCTGCTTGTACCCTTCTTATACCCTAGATGCGCCCTACTTGAGATCTAGATGTGCCCTTCTTGCGCCCTAGTTGCGCCCTAGCTCCACCCTACTTGCACCCTACTTGCGACCTTGTGGTACCCTAGTTGCACCCTAGTTGCGCCTTAGATGCACCCTACTTCCGCCCTACTTACGCCCTAGAACCGCCCAAGTTGGACCCAAGCTGCACACTCCTTTCGCCCTAGTTGCATACTAGCTGCGCCCAAGTAGCGCCCTAGTTACGCCTTTGTTTGGGCACTAGCTACGCCATAGTTTCGCCCTAGTGCATCTTAAATGCTCCCCTCCTCGCGTCTGACTTGCACCCTCATTGTGTCCTAGTTGCGTGGTCCAACTTGGGTCCAACTTGGGCTCAGCTAGTATGCAACTAGGGTGCAATGAGTGTGCAACTTGGGTCTAAGTTGGGCAAAGTAACTAGGGTGCAACTTGCACCCTAGTTGCGCCGTAGTTGTATCCTAGTTGTGTCCTTAGTTAAGCCCTCATTGTGCTCTACTTGCGCCCTAGTTCTGCCGTTAAAGTGCCCTCCTTGCGCCCTACTTGCGCCCTACTTGCGCCCTACTTGCGCCCTACTTGCCCCCTACTTCTACCCTACTTACGCTTCAGTTACGCACTAGCTTTTCCCTTGTTATACCCTAGTTTCAACCTAGTTGCGCCCTCGTTGCGCCGTACTTGCGGCCTCGTTGTGTCCTAGTTAGGACCTAGTTGAACCCCAGATGTACCGTTCTTGCACCCTACTTGCTCCCTACATGCACTCTAGTTGCGCCCTAGTTGAGCGCTAGCTGCACCATACTTGAGTCCCGTTTGTACCCTACTTGCACCATAGTTGTACCTTGTTTGCAACTCAGTTAGATACTAGCCACACCCTAGTTGCACACTAGTTGCCCCTAATTGCGCCCTACTTGTACCCTAATTTTGCCCTACTTGTGTCCTACTGTGCACCCTCGTTGCACTATAGTTGCGCCTCAGTTGGGTACTAGCTGAGCCCTTGTTACGCCCTAGCTATGCCTTAGTAGCTCCCTAGATGTGCCCTATTTGCGCTCTACTTGCTCCCTACTTGCGCCCTACTTGCACCCTTGTTACGCCAATATTGCAACCTAGTTACACCCTCCTTGTACCCTACTTGCACCCTACTTGTGCCCTAGTTTCACACTAGTTGAACCTTAGTTACGCCTTACTTGTGCCCTATGTACGCCCTACTTGCACCCTAGTTGCGCCCTTATGCACTCTCATTACGTCCTACTTGTGCTATACTTGCATCCTCGTTGCACTGTAGATGCACCCTAGTTGCGCCATACTTGTATCCTACTAGTATCATAGTTGCGTCCTATTTGAGGCCTAGTTCTGCCTAGTTCCACTCTACATCTTCCCTTTTCGCACCCTTCTTGCGCACTACTTGCGTTTTAGTTGCACCCTACTTTTGTCCTAGTTGGACCCTAGTTGCATCTAAGTTGTACTTAAGTGTTGGAATATCCTTATGAAACAGACTCAATGCAGATGTACAGTCCGAGAAATCCCTTCTAAATAATGGTTCAGGTCTAGCCACCGAACCACCTCAACCAACGGATCTCTGGTCACCTGACCGTTCGGACCTCACTATCAAGTTATCCCCTAATAAAGTAATATGTGTCACTCGTGCCGGCTAGCAGAAAGAAGCCGTTGGTTAGCACTTTTGTCCTGTTCTGACCTTTTATACCGAGGATGTTCATTCCCTCGAGTCAACCAGAACAGTCCTTCCCATCCTGTTTCCCATTGGTTCCGCGGCTTCGCCGCCGTGTCTTTGCTCTGCTCGCACCTCGCATTCCTTGCCTTTGCCAGCCTCTCTCATCTCTTCGCTCCGTCACTTCTGCTCCTTCGCTCAGTGCTCTCTCTCTACCAACCATCACTTATCTCGATAGCACTCTCTCTCATCAGCTTGTCTATCTCGACTACCGCACATCTCAGCCTCTATCAACCTCTGCGACTAACTCCTCGAGACCGCTCTCGCTTACGTCACTCTGCTGATGTACGCTTGCATGTCCTGACGCTTCTACCTACTTCTGTTGCTGCTATCCTCATGCATGCATTTTTTTGACATGGTATCAGAGCTTCAGGCAACATCACCTGTGTTGGATCTGGAGGAGAGAGGGAGCCTTGGAGTAGCGAGCATGTGGGACTGAAAGGGCATCACTTGTGCCGAAGAATGGTTTTTGAATCACTCAAAATGATGGAGTACATATAGAGCTAGAGCTTGGGCAAGTCAGCCCTCTCACAAGCCACACCACTTAGCTATGGAGGCTAAGGCTCACACACTAGAGTCCACAATCTCACACAAGGGAGGAAATCAGCGTAACAATCAGGCTGACCAGTCACACACGACCTTGAGAGCTAGAGAATGCTCTCATGGCACACTCCTAGTGGTCACATCACCCACAAATCCATGGAGAATCGCCATGTGTCCATGGCTAGCACACAAGGATCTCACCTCACCTAAAAAGTAAGGAGAGGTACCTTTATCCTAGTCAACACACTCTGACAAGGCCATCCTAAGACCAAGGACCTTTTTGGATATTTCTCCCATCAGGTCTTGACCCTGGACCTCTTGCCTTTTTCTTTTCTCAGGCTAAGGCATGGAGCCATCACCCATNTCACTCAAAATGATGGAGTACATATAGAGCTAGAGCTTGGGCAAGTCAGCCCTCTCACAAGCCACACCTCTTAGCCATGGAGGCTAAGGCTCACACACTAGAGTCCACAATCTCACACAAGGGAGGAAATCAGCCTAACAATCAAGCTGACCAGTCACACACGACCTAGAGAGCTAGAGAATGCTCTCATGGCACACTCCTAGTGGTCACATCACCCACAAACCCATGGAGAATCGCCATGTGTCCATGGCTAGCACACAAGGATCTCACCTCACCTAAAAAGTAAGGAGAGGTACCTTTATCCTAGTCAACACACTCTGACAAGGCCATCCTAAGACCAAGGACCTTTTTGGATATTTCTCCCATCAGGTCTTGACCCTGGACCTCTTGCCTTTTTCTTTTCTCAGGCTAAGGCATGGATCCATCTACCATGGCCACTCAGACATCGGCGGTTCCTGAGCCCCGAAACTTCGAAAATCCTGAGCCCCGAAACTTCGAAACTTCTCCCAATCCGACCGTTGGATCGGCCTGAAACTTGGACCGTAGATAATTTGCCACATGATCCTTCCAATGGTGAAGACGGATTGACGATCGGAGCAGGCATCTCGAAGTTTGCTGGAACTTGCTCCTGTGGACCTGAAACTGAGCCGGACGGCTCCTTTCCCAACAATCTCCCACTTTGCCGCAGTCAGAGTGGGCTGAGTCCACATGCCTTCATGCAGAACTGCTGCTTCTCACAGGTCACTTGCTTGGTGCAGAAATCAGCAACCTGTCTGCTGGTTGGAGTAAACTCCAGCTTGATAGCACCCTCCTGTACCATGTGCCTGATGAAGTGATATGCGATGTCAATGTGCTTGGTGCGTGCATGGTGCTCAGGATTCTTGGCGAGTGCGATTGCGCTCTGGTTGTCGACGCGCACAGGAACTGGAACTGCTACACTCCCACTCATCTTTGCCATGAGACGCTGGAGCCAAACTGCTTCCTTGGCTGCAAAGCTGAGAGAGACGTACTCAGCTTCTGTGCTAGAGGTGGCTACGACCACCTGTCGCTTGCTGCACCAGCTGATGGCACCTCCATTCATGAGAAACACATGTCCAAAGATGGACTTGTGGGTCTCAGGATTTGAAGCCCAATCTGCATCTGTGTAGCCGATGACGCTGTTGTCGTTGCCATTGTAGGTGATGCCGACGTTGATGGTTCCCAGCAAGGTAGCGGAAGATCCGCTTCACCGCCTTCTGGTGCTCCGGTCCGGGATTAGCCATGTGCTGGCTCACAGTGCTCACAGCCTGTGCGAGGTCAGGCCTGGTTGCCACCATCAGGTACATAAGACTGCCGACGGCGTTCTGGTACTTTTGCCGCTCAGCTGCATCTGCTTCACCACTGAAGCTCACGAGGTACTGCCGCGTCTCCAGCGGCGTGCCGATGGGTTTGGCCTCTGCCATGCCGAACCGCTGCAGGACGTCCTTGATGTAGCGACTCTGCTGTAGCGAGAGAGAGCGTGATTTCCGGTCACGCATGATCTGGATGCCGAGGAAGTATGACGCCTCCCCGAGATCAGACATCTGGAAGCGCTCCTGCATCGCCTCCTTGAACTCCTACAGTGCAGACATGCTGTTGGAAAGGAGGAGCATGTCATCCACATANGCCTCCCCGAGATCAGACATCTGGAAGCGCTCCTGCATGGCCTCCTTGAACTCCTGCAGTGCAGACATACTGTTGGAAAGGAGGAGCATGTCATCCACATAGACAATGATGATGAGGATCTCATGCTCATGCTGCCAGCGACACACGCTGTAGTCACACTCGCTGCGCTCAAATCCCATGCACTGCAACGCCGCATCCAACTTCTGGTTCCAAGCACGCGACGTTTGCTTGAGGCCGTACAGCGACTTCTGCAGCTTGCAAACCAGGTGCTCCTGGCCATCCATGACGAACCCCTCCGGCTGCTCCATGTAGATCTCCTCCTCCAAGTCACCATTCAAGAATGCCGTCTTGACATCCATGTGGTGAACCTCGAAGTCCTCAGTTGCTACATAAGAGAGGAGCTTGCGCACAGAGGCAAACTTTGCAACAGGGGCAAACGTTTCTGTGTAGTCGATGCCCTCCTGCTGCGAGTAGCCATTGGCGACCAGCCTCGCCTTGTACTTTTCCAGGTTACCATCTGCTCCCCGCTTCTTCTTGAACACCCACTTGCACTTGATCACCTTACGCCCAGGTGGACGCTCAGTCAGCTCCCACGTGCCGTTGTCCAGCTGCGACTGTATCTCCTGCTGCACGGCTTGCGCCCAATCTGCTGCATCCGGTGCAGCCATGGCCTCCTTGCATGACATTGGCTCATCTGAATCTGCTGCAACTGCGACGTTCATCTGTTCTGGTTTCTGCAGCATCCAGAAACGGCCGCGCTCACCAGGCTTGTAACGCACCCTAAGAGGATGCCTGCGACCTGGTGCTGGAGCGTTAGCGGGCGGCTAGCGCGGTGCTGCTGGCACAACTGCTACTGATGGTGGTGCTACATCTCCCTCCTTTACTTCTGCCGGTGTGGCTGCTGTATCTACTGCATCAGACATGGGAGAGTAGAGTGATTCTCCCACTGTCACAGTAGAGGAATGATCAGGAGAGACTGGGTCAGGATGGATTTCTGCTCCCACTGTCTCGTCAGCTGCTGGTTCTGCTGCCTCTTCACAGACAATGTTGGTGCCGATGACGTTGCTCTCGTTGAAGACGACATCCCTGGAGATGATGACGTGGCCTGTATCCCTCTCGTAGAGACGATAGGCCTTGCTTGCCACGTGGTAGCCAATCATCAACATCTACGTACTCTTTGCGTCCCATTTCTGCCGCTTCTCCTTGGGCACGTGCATGTGCGCCAGGCTGCCAAATGCTCGGAGATGACCCATGCTCGGTTTCTTGCCGAACCACGCCTCGTACGGCGTCATCTGCTCCAGCGCCTTAGTTGGACTGCGGTTCTTGATGTAGACCGCAGTGCTCACGGCTTCAGCCCAGAAGTCGTAGGTCAGCCGAGCCGCGTGCAGCATGGAGCGCGCCGACTCCACAATGGTACGGTTGGCGCGTTCTGCTACACCGTTCTGCTGCGGCGAGTACGGCGCGGTACGCTGCGCCTTGATGCCAGCTGCTGCGAGGTAGTCCTGGAACTCCTTGCTCAGGTACTCTCCACCGCGATCGCTGCGCAGCGCCTTGATCTTCTTGCCAGTCTGGTTCTCCACCATGGCCTTGAACTCCTTGAACCTGTCAAAGCACTGGTCCTTGGAAGGAAGGAAGTACACAGCAGTGTAACGGCTGAAATCATCAATGAAGGTCAGGAAATACCTAGAGCCTCCAAAGCTCTGGGTCTGCATCGGTCCGCACAAGTCCGTGTGGACCAGCTCCAATACCTCCTTCGCACGCTCCCCTGCTCCAGAGAACGCCTCCCGGTACAGAGAACGCCTCCCGGTGCTGCTTCCCTTCCAAGTTAGAGATGGTAGGCAGGTCAAGCACCATCTCCTTTGCTTGAAGCTGCTGCAAGGCGCGCATGCCGATGTGGCCGTAGCGCGCATGCCAGATCTCGCCATCTGTCGCCTGCACCACTGCTGCAAGACTCTGCTCACGCTGGATCTTGGTCGCCCCCAGTAGGCGCTACATGTCGCCCTCCTTCACCGACCTGGCCAACTCCTCTCCTGTACCCTTGTTGAGGATGTAGCCATATTCATCATCAAAGACGACGCACAGTCCTCTGTTTGTAAGAGAGGAGACTGAGAGGAGGTTGAATGCAGCATCAGGTACATACAGCATGACATGGAACACTCCCACTTCAATGCCACGTGGGGTCTCCAACCACATCTCCACAATCCCAATCCCCTCAGCATACACCACCCGATCATCACCCATAGCGATAGGACGGGGAGGGATGGACAACAGCTGCGTAAACCACTCCTTGTGATGTGTGAGGCTCTTGGTACATCCTGAGTCCTTGTACCATGCGAGATCCGCCTTCTCCACCTGCGACATGTCAGACTTCGCCATGAAGAGACGGTCGCACACCTCCTTTGCTACATTCATGTTGCCAAAGTGGCGCACACCAGCTTGGATTTGCTGCTGCTGCTGCTGCTGCTGACGCTGTTGTGACTGCTGCTGCTGCTGTTGCTGCTTTTGCTGCTGATGCTGCTGCGATGACTGCTACTGCTGCTACTCCTTCTGGTCCCTCTTGAGCTTGAAACACTCCTTTTTGTAGTGTCCCTCTTTCTGGCAGTAGTGGCATTTGCCTTTCTTTCTGCCTCTTTGCTGCCCAGACTGCTGCTGCTGCTGCTGGTTGCGAGAGCTCGTGGCCACAACAGCTGCTTCACTGCTGCCGCCGCCATTGTGCTTTGCTGCATTGCGACGTAATTCCACCTGCACCAGGTGTGTGCAGATGAAGTCGAGGTCGAGATTCGGCTGGCACTCCAGCGTCTCGCGCACCGTGTCGTAGCTAGTTGGGAGTCCCCTCAGCAAGAGGAGGATGAAGCATGTTACTTCCACAGGGTTGCCGGCCGCTCTCAGCTGCTTCGCCAGCTCCTTTGCCCTGTCCAGGTACGCCTCCATCCCTTCACCACCCTGCATTTTCAGCGCCATCATATTTTCCTCCAAAAGCATGAGGAATGCAGGATCCTTGCTCTCATACTTCTTGCACAATGTGTCCCACCCCTCCTTTGCAGTAGCATTGTCACTCACGTACTGAAGATGCGGGTTGGAGATAGTGTTGACAAGCAACCTGTAGGCCTGCCTGTCCTTCTTCTTCCACTTCTCATACGCCGCCGCTGTAATTGTAGATGAACTTGCATCTGCTGCACCTTTCTGCGGCGTCTTCCCCGCCACCACCTCAGCTGCGGTGATGCCTTTTGCCTGTGGAGGCGGAGCGCGCTCGTCGCCGCTCACCACCTCCCACAAGCCCCTCTCCTCCAAAAGGAGGCGGGTACGGATCTTCCAAAACGTGAAGTTGGCGCGTCCTTCCAGCCTCTCCAAGGGCTGGGCTGCTGTTACCACGCCTGCTGCTCCCATTTTGAGCTTTGGTGATGCTCAACGCTGCCCTTGGGTGGCGGCGCTACCCCTGATTCTGCTGCTGCTTCTGCTAGAAATCTGTCTGACAGAAAATGGACTGTAGATGCCAGTAGACTGGGAATTTGGAAAAAATGAGCCCACCACTAGAAAATTCAGCTCAAAACCTTTCAGATCGACCCATAAAACAGGGTCATCAACAGGGGATTTTGAAAGATATGCCCTTTTGAAAACATGGTATGCTTCTGCTCCTACTCCAACTCAGACCAACCAGCTTGTAAACAGCGTTTCTCCCAAACGAATCAATGGCATGCAAATATTTTTGCAGCAATGGAAAGCTTAGGAAAAATACTACAATTCGCATTTGCCACGTTTTAAATTTGACAAAGAAACGAAAGAGTTATGGTCATCACAAGGCGACAGTCTTACTCGTAGAGAAGAGTGTAGCCCTGGCCGACCTCGTTTTGAGCATAACTCTCAATCCGACCGTTGGATCTTTGCGATCTTGGGCTCGTTGGAAAGCTTGTCTCGTGAACTTGACGATCCTGTCATCGATTGTCAAATTTGGTCAAGGTTTGACCCTAACCCGTCACTTTCAAAGTGGCGGCCTGTGCTGGGTGAATCTAGCAGAATCTGGCTCTAATACCAAATGTTGGATCTGGAGGAGAGAGGGAGCCTTGGAGCAGCGAGCATGTGGGACTGAAAGGGCATCACTTGTGCTGAAGAATGGTTGTTGAATCACACAAAATGATGGAGTACATATAGAGCTAGAGCTTGGGCAAGTCAGCCCTCTCACAAGCCACACCACTTAGCCATGGAGGCTAAGGCTCACACACTAGAGTCCACAATCTCACACTAGGGAGGAAATCAGCCTAACAATCAGGCTGACCAGTCACACATGACCTTGAGAGCTAGAGAATGCTCTCATGGCACACTCCTAGTGGTCACATCACCCACAAACCCATGGAGAATCGCCATGTGTCCATGGCTAGCACACAAGGATCTCACCTCACCTAAAAAGTAAGGAGAGGTACCTTTATCTTAGTCAGCACACTCTGACAAGGCAATCCTAAGACCAAAGACCTTTTTGGATATTTCTCCCATCAGGTCTTGACCCTGGACCTCTTGCCTTTTTCTTTTCTCAGGCTAAGGCATGGAGCCATAGCCCATGGCCACTCAGACATCGGCGGTTCCTGACCCCCGAAACTTCGAAAATTCATATCTCCCAATCCGACCGTTGGATCGGCCTGGAACTTGGACCGTAGATAATTTGCCACATGATCTTTCCAATGGTGAAGACGGAACGACGATCGGAGCATGCATCTTGAAGTTTCCTGGAACTTTCTCCTGTGGACCTGAAACTGAGCCGGACGGCTCCTTTCCCAACAACCTGGAGTCCCGTGACCCCATCATCGCTCTGCCGCGATCCTTCCACCACTGCTTCCATTCATGTTCTTCTACTGCCGCTACCGTCGCCTCGCGCTTCTCCGCTTCGTCAACAGGTGATATCAGCAGCACTGCCTGACGAGTTCCCCCCGCTAAAGAAACGCCTCGTCATTCTAAGGAAGCCCTGCATCCATTTCCGCGCTCGTGGCCAACAATTGGTGACTTGTCGTCCACATCAGCCGCAAGCAACTCTCCAGCTGCCGCCTGCCGTCAACTATCAAGAAGCTTCCTACCATCTGCTCCCCCTCATTGCCTCTGCCTCCACAAGCACCTCCTCCTCTCGCCTCTTTCCTCATCAGCCTCATCTGCTACTTCCTCCTCGTCATCTACAGCCCACCTGCATCTATCATCTTAAGCCGCCTTCTCACATCGCCTTCTCCAACCGTCAGCAGCTGGAACCCAAACTGCCGTTGTCAGGATATCGGACACGACCAGTCTTCCTGCTCCTATTTCCGAGCCAACTGGGGAACAAGTCATCACTCTCCTGATTTCAATATACCAGTGCATCTGCTTGCTACCTGACTCTCTCCATCGCAACTAACTTTCTTGAACTGTTAGGATATCTGACACCACCAGTCTTCCTGCCCACCGAGGGCCAACTGGGGAACATGCCGTCACTCTCCTGAAAGCAGAAGAAGTGGTTGTATCGCTCTACCTCTCTACCGCATCGTCTCTCATATCTCCTACCTCTGTTTGCCTCGTTCTCTACCTTCCTCCTTCTGCATCGTCATCCATCCTCATTCTTCGCATCATTCCCATCTACTGCCTTCGGTCCTCCTTGCCATCCTCGCTCCTCAGCTCCATCAGCCGCCTGTTCCTGCCTCATCTCCGTCTGCTCGACGTCCCTCCGCAATCAGCATCTCCCGCGTCGCCTTCGCATCAATCATCTTCATCAGCATCGTCTCGCAGCCCACGTGGTTCCGTCCCTGCGCCCACTCATTCAATTGTTTCCTCATTCCTCCGCTTCTGCATGGCTTTCAGCTCGGCACAAGGAACCACCTGGTCGCATCGCCCGTTTTGCGACGACCTGCGCCCACGCCGAAACTTCCTTAAGCGCACGCGCCTCGTCCCTGCACCCACTCCGCCATCATCATCAGCCTCCGTTTCTTCATCAGCAATCATCAGCATTTGTGACCAGCACAAGGATCTTCACGAGCTAGCTGTGCGCTTCGCAGCAGCCTGCACCCACGCCAGTAGCAGATTTCTCGCGGCGCGTTGGCACCTGCCTTCCCCTTGCCGCATTCTACTCCCCTATTTCAGCAGTGCACGTGGTTTCACCCCTGCTCCTTCTCCATCATCAATCACTCCTCCGCCGTTCGTATCATCCTCTGTCCGGCACACAGATCCTCCCGGTTGCATCGCTCGAGTCGCGACGACCTGCGCCCACGCCGAAACTTCGCAAGCGCACGAGGTTCACCCCTGCACCATCTCAATCATCAATCATTCCTCCGGTTGTTCCTCTGCCCTCAGCATCACTCTCTGCTCGGCATAAGGATCTTCCCGGTCGCATTACCTATTCCGTGACGACGTGCACACAACGCCGAAACTTTCGCAGCGTACGTGTCCTTGCCCTTGCATCCACTCCTACCTCCAGCATTCCTCCACCTTTGTCCTTCGCTCATTCACCACCCTCTCTAACAATCTCAATCGCTCCGAATTGCTATTCCATGTCTGTGTCCACAACTCAGCACACAAACCTGCGGCCTCGGAGATCCTCTGCCTCTTCACTGGACCTGACAAGTCTCTACTCTCTCCCTGTGACAATCCAAGCAACCCTCACATATGGCGGCCAGGGAGGGTTCAATACGACAATGTCTCTGGTGGGGACATGGAAAACCCATCAATCAAGGAATTGGCAAACTCGCTCACAGAATCCCCATTCTTCACTTCAACGATGCAGGCGAAGTCAACCATGACAAATGGCTTGCTGCACTGGAAGTACACGCAGATGTGAGCTTCGGCACCCTTGAACTCTGGGACATCTTCAGCAAACAACGAGACTACTTCCACGTCGACTTCTCGACTCTTAACATTCGGCAATACTGGAGCAACTACTTCCTCACCGAATATCAAGCCCTGGTCATCTTCTACCTCACTACCGACCGTCCATTCCATTCTATTCTTCGGGCCTATGATCCTTGGTCAAGCGATATTTCAAGTCTCATGAGCAACATAAGCCAAGAATGCAGACTCCGACGAGGACATCGATGGAGAACAGTTTAATCAGGAAGGATCACCGTAGAAGACGTCCCTGAGATCCCAGACATGCCTCCCCTTCACCTCCTACCCAGTCCTCCAGCTCCACCTACATCCTCAGCTCACTAACACAGAAATGGTGGAACTGCCTCTAATTCAGACCGCGCAACATGCACTGAGTCAAGTTTCAAGGGGGATGTTGGAATATCCTTATGAAACAGACTGAGTACAGATGTATTGTCCGAGAAATACCTTCTAAATAATGGTTCAGGTCTAGCCACTGAACCACCTTGACCAACGGGTCTCCGGTCACCTGACTGTTCGGACCTTACTGTCAAGTTATTCCCTAATAAAGTGACATGTGTCACTCGCGTCCGGCTAGCGGAAAGAAGCCGTTGGTTAGCACTTTTGTCCTGTTCTAACCTTTTATACCGAGGATGTTCATTCCCTCGAGTCAACCAGAACAGTCCTTCCCATCCTGTTCACCATTGGTTCCGCGGCTTCGCCGCCGTGTCTTCGCTCTGCTCGCACCTCACATTCCTTGCCTTTGCCAGCCTCTCTCAGCTCTTTGCTCCGTTACTTCCGCTCCTTCGCTCAGCTCTCTGACTCAGCCAACCATCACTTATCTCGGTAGCACTCTCTCTCATCAGCTTGTCTATCTCGACTACCGCACATCTCAACCTCTATCAACTTCTACAACTAACTCCTCGAGACCGCTCTCGCTTACGTCACTGTGCTAACGTACGCTTGCATGTCCCGACGCTTCTACCTGCTTCTGCTGCTGCTGTCCTCATGCCTGCATTCTTTTGACATTAAGTTGGGTACTAGCTACACCCTAGTTGCGGCCTGGTTGCGCCATAGTTGCGCCCGATCTGGGCCATCCTTGTTCCCTTCTTGTGCCTTAGTTGTACTCTAGTTGCGTCCTAGTTTTGTCCTAGTTGGGCCTTAGTTGCGCCATAGTTGTATCCTTCTCGTGCGTAGTAGCTTGACCTTCTTGCTTATCTGCTGCTCTACCATCGCAACAAACGCTTACAGCTTCTCCTTGACCTCTCCTTTCATCTTGAGGAAATAGATCCTTATCTTCTGCCTGTGGTGATCGATAAAGGTCAAGAAATACTTTTACCGTCGTCCGAAGGGGTGCGGAATAGTCCACACATATCAGAGTGAATCACGCCAAAGATTGTTGCTGCATATTGCCCATTACGCTAAAAGGGTGTTCTCTTTGCCTTGCCTTGGAGGCATGGCTCACACAGCTTCTTACGCTTTTCCTCATCCTTGGCCTTGCATCCCTCCATCCTATGAATCACTTTATGCTGCTATATAGCGTGTAGTGTGCTGATGCCTACATGGCGAAACCGCCTGTGCCACAGCTCAGCATCTGTGTCGATGGAGTTGGCCGCCATGGTGACAGCCAGTGGTACAACATCAGGCTTTCGAGACTTGGACTCTTCACCCATCGCATATCCCTCATTTGTACTCTTAAGGGATTTGGTCTACAACACGTAGAGTCCATCAAACCTTGGGACTTGCGCGACAAGACTCTCCTTGGGATAGGAGATCTTGATGTCCTTGTTCTTGACAATCATGGCCTCCTCCTTTGTGAAAATGACTGTCATTTTGTGGTATGTGATTTTGGAAACTGAGAAGAGGTTTGCCGTAAACGACGGCATGTAGATGACGTTCTCGAGCTTCAAGTCTTTTTTAGCGCCATTCACATTGATGCTGGTCAACTTATCTCCCTCGCGTAGCGCATGGACAAGGCTGTCGTTGGCACACCTTAAGCGACATTCAGTGTCCACAATGGAGATGAACCCATCCTTCTCCCTTGAGGAGTGGTGGTTCGTACTTGAGTCAAGCCCGTAGGCTTCATGCTTGAACAGTGCCGCCTCTTTGGTTGCCGACACGCTCTCAGTCATCATGTTCGTCAACTCCTTACCCTTTCCTTTGCCCTTATATCTACCACCATGATTTCTGTCTTCCTTCAGCGAAGCCCTGCACTCCCGTGCCCAATGCCCAGGCTTGCCACAGTTTTGGCACTTCCCAATATGCTTTGAACTCTTCCAACTCCCACCATTGCCTTTTCCTCCATCGGCACCGCTTTCGCTACTGCTTTGACCAGGAGAGGAGTTGTTGCCACAACCAGCGTACGATGCAGCATAGGTTGAAATATTAGCCTCACTACCACTACGATGAATGGCCTCCTTGTGCACGTACTTGGACACCGCCTCATACGTCAAATCCTCCTCCTGACCGCCAAAGACGATGATCAAAGATCCCAGCTTTCAGGTAGCGCCATGAAGAGGATCATGGCCTGCATGTTGGTGTCGATTTCCCAGTTCATTTGAGTTACTTGTTGCAGCAGTCCTTCAAACTGCAACAAGAATTCCGGAATCAACTCTCACTTGCTCACCCTCATCGAAATCAGCTTTTGAAGGATGAAAAGGCGATTTGCAAGAGCCGTTGATTGGTGTACACGTGCAAGCTTCTCATAAGCCTTTGATGCATCTGCGATATCTTGGAGGTGGACATGCAGTGAATCATGCACTGATGTCACAAGCGCCATGTCATTTTTGACACTCCACGCTTCATATCTAGCATCTGTGTTTTGAGGTGCAACCTCTTCTCCAAGGAACATCTTCAAGTAGCCACGCACCCTCATGAAAATCTCAAATTACCATTTCCAGAAGGGAAAACCAAATCCTTTGAAATTTGTTACCCCCCCGTTGACCGTTTCGAGATTGAGCGTCACTGGTGTCGTAATACTACTCCTCTGCTTCTCTGCTTCTCTGCTTCCTTCAGTCCAATGTAGGCTTATTTAGGTTGTTGTGTACTACCGGTTTACAAGGTATGGATCTGTCGTGTACCCTTTTTCCGGAAAATACCTGCAAACAGAGAAGAACGCACACTAGCGAACCCAAGATTGTGCCTCAAAGGACAGAGCTTATCCTGGTTAGGGTCCAAGGGTCGTACCTCCAAGGGAAGAGCTTATTCTTGGCCCTTGTTTGCTAAGGGCCAGCACTCGTGAATGGAGCCGATGGAGCAGATGGAACAGATGAAGCTGATGGATCTGATGCGCACCGCAAGACAGAGAGGGCGAGAGAGTGCGCAGAAGCGTGCCTTACAACTAGTCAGTGTGGGCCCATAATCCTTTGTCAACCTACATGAGGCGACGGTCTAGAAAACGGGTTTTGACATAATGGTTCTCGCCAACCGCTCTTGGTATTGCAAGCAAGAGATGATATCAACCTCAGAGCAAAGGATCCACACAGAGCAGTTCATAAGAATCACTTCCTTGCACTGTGTCCTTAGTACCTGATCACTTTTGCACAAGGAGCAAACTCCTGGGGCTTAGACCAACTAATTCTTCTTTCGTGTCTACCTCTGGTGGACAATTGTGTTAGGAGTCTCAAAGATAAGAACGGTACTCAGTGACAAGCAACTGACAGGTTCTTAGTCATAGAGCTAGCCTCTAGCCTAGGCGCACAATGGCTCCTTTGGATAAGCCACTTTGGGGGCAATCTAGATTGCGTCATCCCCCCTGCCTACATGGCCCTCCCTATGACCGCCAAGTGGCGCCAGTCACCAGGAAGGACCTTGGAATCTTCTAAGATGTCTCTTAGAACCTTCTTGTCCCCCTTTTAGTTCCAAAGAAAATTAGTCATTGGGCTAGGATTTGACCAAGTGACCTCTCACTCTAGAGATTAACTCTGGACGTCTCAGCCAACATAGTGTATGCAGGACATACTATCCAGTTTAGACAAAGGGGACTTGCTCCAAACGAGCAATATATGTCTTGTCTATCTGGACCAAAATTAGGGGACTTACTCCACAGGAGAAGTGCATGCCTAGTCCGTTCGGTGCATGTCCAAATGTAAGCTATGGACAAGGAGCATATCAGGTCAACAAACTCTCCCTTGTACCTCTGTCCATTAGCTGTGAGATCTCTCCTCTCTCCAGCTGTCTTGGCCTTCATCTTCTTCTGATGCGTTGACCATACCGATGCCTCGAGTACCTGCAGAGTCTAATTCGCTGTCCAACATCTTTGTTATGCAATCTGCGAGTATCTTCCTAGTCTCCACGTATTCCGGGTCCACGATCTCCTTTGCAACCAGGGCGCGTGAGTACTGGTACTTGATGTTGATGTGCTTGATCCGCTGGGAGATCACATGATCCTGTGCCATTTTCATGGAACTCTCATTGTCGTTGGGGACCTCCGTTGCCTCCGTTTGTGGCATTTTCATCCCAGTAAACAAACTGCGTAGCCATTGTGTCTCCTTGCATGCTTCTGACAAAGCGATGTACTCTGCCTCAACGGTAGAGAGGGAGATACACTCTTGTTTTCTGCTTGTCCAAGAGACTGTACCACAGTTCTAGAGGCACACAAGGTGGAATTTCTGTCATTGATTCTTCCTCCCCAATCGACGTCTGTATAGTACAACAGCCGTAGCGGGTTACATCTATCTTGGCTTCCAAACTAGAGTCCCATGTGTCAGGTCTTCTTTAGATAGCGCATGATGCGCTTGACTGCTTGCCAGTGCTGTGGCCCTAGATTGGCCACAAACCTGCTCACTTGTCCCACAACATAGCAAATATCAGGGAGTGTTCCTACCATGACAAACATGAGACTGCCAACAGCGGAGTGGTATGGAATGTTCTCCATCTCACGCCGTTCTCCTTTTGTATTGGGGCTCGTGGAGAAGGAGAGGTTGGTGTCAATTGTCATGGGTGTGCTGATGGGCTTGTAGTCCTTCATGTTGTAGCGCTTGAGGACCTCCATGATGTATTTGGTCTGGTTCAGCTCGATGGTGCCTACTACTCGATTGCGGTGGACGGCTATCCCGAAGTAAAACTCGAGCACACCCATGTCCTTCATCTTGAACCTGTTGCTAAGATCTGTCTTCAACTTGTTCAACAGCTCGACCGACGACAAGCAGATGATCAAGTCAGCCACGTATATTGCAACCAGCATCAAGCCTTTCTCATGCTCCCACACATACACACTAGGATCATTCTGGCAGTGCGTGAAGGTGAGCCAGGCCATAAAGCGGTCCATCTCCTTCTACCACATCCTCAGGGCATGTTTTAGCCCGATGAGTGCTTTGACCAGTTTGCAAACCTTGTCCTCCGGAGCTTTCACTCCCTCGGGCACTTCCATCAGCACTTATTTTTCTAGCTTCCCGTAGAGGAAAGCTGTATAAACGTGCGTTTGGTGGACTTCCAGCTCTTTTGTAGCAGCGATGTCCGACATGGATCTGATGGAGGCAAAGGTGATGACAGGCATGAAGGTCTCCTCGTACTCTGAGCTTGAACACAAGGAAAACCCCTTTGCCACAATTCTTACCTTGTATTTGTCCATAGTACCATCCTGCTTGAACGTTTTCTGCAGTACCCACTTTAATCTCACCACAAGCGCATTTGGGAGCCTCTCCACCAGAACCCATGTTTTGTTCTCTTAAATGGATGCGAGTTCGCTATCCACTGCCTCCTTCCACTTGGCCGCATCTGGCATGTTCATAGCCTCCGTTACGGTCACAAGCTCTCCCTGTGCCAAGCATGACCAACTGAGTCCGGTAAATTCCGTACTCTCAGCATCAAACTTGGGAGTAGGTTTCTTCTGTCGCATACTACGCAAACGTGCTGCTAGTGGTACGTCAAGGTTTAATTGCTTCTAGTGCTCCTACACTGCCTGTGATCCGTTGCTTGAGGAAGAGCCACTGGCCTTCGAGTTTGACTCAGAGGCCTCGAACAACTCAGACTTAGTGTAAGAGTCCGTCGTATCACCCTGCACAGCTACTCTCCCTACAACACCATCCTTCATTCGTACCATCTACCAGTTGTCAAGTGCCTGATCACCTGATTTGAGCAACACAACCTACTCCGCTCGTTTGGGAGCATGGATAGGATCCAGCAACTCTCCCTTGCCGAGTGTCTTTTTTTCAAACCCAACATCTCGGCTCTTCATGATCTTTCCTACCACTTTGTCCCACAGTGCGTACGCCTTGTGTATAGTGTCGTATCCGACCATTACACACTTACGAGCACGTACATCCAGCTTGCCATTTCCTTCTCGTGCTTGGACCTTTGCCCAGGTAGTACTCCCAAAGACCCTCAAGTGTGAGGTATCTAGCTTCTTCTCTTACAAAGTCTCCTCTGGCGTCCTAAGCTGGTTCTCTTGCTACTTCTTACCACGCCTTCCAAGCGTGGCTGCCGGAGTGAGATTCACAAGGTAGCAAGTACTTCTTGCAACTTCAACCCAGAAGCGATGTGAGAGTTTGGCGTCGAACAGCATGCTTTGTGTCATGCCGAGGATAGTCTGGTTCATGCCCTCGGCAACGCCATTTCTTTCGGAAATACAAGACGTGGTGGTCTGGTGGTTGATGTCGCATTGGCTCATCAGCCTTTCCATGCCTCGTACTCACAATGAGCACATCAGGTCAAGAAATTCTCCCTTGCACCTCTGTCCATTAGCTCACAGATCTCTCCTCACTCCAGCAATCTTTGCCTCTGTCTTCGTCCGCTGTGTTGACCATACCGATGCCTTGAGTACCTGCAGAGTATAATTTGCAGTCCAATGCCTTTGTCATGTAATCTGCGACCATTTTCCTAGTCTCCACATATCTTAGGTCCACGATGTCCTTTGCGACAAGGTCACATGATAAGTGGTACCTGATGTCGATGTGCTTGGTCCGCCAAGAGATGACATCATCCTGTGCCATTTTCATGGCAATCTTGTTGTCGATGCGGACGTCTGTTGTCTCCGTTTGTGGCACTTTCATCTCATCCTGGCCCAATGACTAATTTTCTTTGTGACCAAAAGGGGGACATGAAGGTTCTAAGGGACATCTTAGAATATTCCAAGGTCCTTCGTGGTGGCTGGTGCCACTTCACAGTCACAGGGAGCACCATGTAGGCAGGGTGGATGACGCAATCTACATGGCCTCCAAAGTGGCTCATCGAAAGGAGCCACTGCGTGCCTAGGCTAGTGGCTGGCTCTAGGACTGTAAGAACCTGTCAGTTGCCTGTCATTGAGTACAGTTCTTATCTTTGAGACTCCGAACAGAATTGTCCAACAGAGGCACATACTAAAGAAGCATTGGTTGGTCTAAGCCCCAAGAGTCAGCTCCTCGTGTCAAAGTGACCAGCTGCTAAGGACTGTGCAAGGAAGTGATTCCTATGAACTGCTCAATGTGGAATCTTGGTTCTCATGATGATGTCACCTCTTCGTTGCAATACCAAGAGCAGTCGGCGGGAACCATTTTGTCAGAACGCGTTTTCTAGACCGTCGTTTTAGGCAGGTTGACACAGAGGACCCCAGCTTTCACGTAGCGCCATAAGGAGGATCATGGCCTGAATGGTACTAATTTCTCAATTCTTTTGGATCACTTGTTGCAGTAGTCCTTCAAACTGCAATAGGAAGTCCAAAATCGACTGTCCCTTGCTCACCCTGATCAAAATCCACTTTTGAAGGATGAAGAGGCGATTTGGAAGAGCTGTTGATTGGTGTACATGTGCAAGTTTCTCATAAACCTTTGATGCATGTGTGAGACTTTGGAGGTACACATGTTGTGACTCATGTCCTGATGTCACAACAATCGCAAGCGCCATGTCATTTTTGACACTCCACGCTTCTTATCCAGCTTCTGTTTTTGGAGGTTAAATCTCTTCTCCAAGGAACATCTTTACATTGCCATGCACCCCCGCGACAATCTCAAATTGCCATTTCCACAAGGGAAAACCTATCCTTGTGAACTTTGACATCCCACTCTTGACCTGCCCAAGAGTGAGAGTGGTGCATTTCATCATATTGCTTCTTTGCTTCTCTACTTCTTTGCTTCGTTGAGACCAATATAGACTGAAGTAGGCAGTTCTCTGCTACCGGTTTTAGAAGGTCCGGATGCGTTGCTTACCACTTAGTCGTTGACCACCTCCAAACACATAGGAAAGCACATAAGCGAACCCAAGGTTGTGCATCCAAGGGCAGAGCTTATCCTGGTTAGGATCCAAGGGTTGTACCTGCAAGGACAGAGTTCATCCTTCGCCCTTGTTCGCTAAGTGCCACCACGCGCCGTTGGAGCTGATGGAGGAAACAGAGCTCATGGAGCTGATGGAGCTGATGCAGCTCATGCACACTGCAAGACAAAGAGGGCAAGAGAGTACGCAGAAGTGTGCTCTACCATTAGTCAGTGTGGGCCCATAATCCTTTGCCTGAGGTGACGGTCTAGAAAACGGGTTCCGACACAATGTTTCCCACCAACCACTCTTGGTATTAAAACCAAGAGGTCATACCACCCTCAGAGCCAAGGTTCCACACTAAGCAAGTCATAGGAATCACTTCCTTGTACTGTGCACCTGGTCACTTTTGCGCGAGAAGCGAACTCCTCGGGCTATGACCAACCAATGCTTCTTTAGAATTTGCCTCTGGCGGACAACTCTGTCGGGACTCTCAAAGGAAAGAACTATACTCAATGATAGGCAACTAACAGGTTCTTATCGTTGGAACTGGAGGAGAGAGAAAGCCTTGGAGGAGCAAGCATATGGGACTGGAAGGGCACCACTTGTGCTGAAGAATGGTTGTTGAATCACTCAAAATGATGGAGTACATATAGAGCTAGAGCTTGGGCAAGTCAGCCCTCTCACAAGCCACACCTCTTAGCCATGGAGGCTAAGGCTCACACTCTAGAGTCCATAGTCTCACACAAGAGAGGAAATTAGCTTAGCAATCAGGCTGACCACTCACACACGACCTACAGAGCTAAAAAATACTTTCACGGTACACTCCTAGTGGTCACATAACCCACAATCCCATAGAGAATCGCCATGTATCCATGGCTAGCACGCAAGGATCTCGCCTCACCTAAAAACTAACGAGAGGTACATTTTTCCTAGTCAGCACACTCTGATAGGGCAACACAGGAATCGAGGGCCTTTTTGGATACTTCTCCCATCAGGTCTGCACCCTGGACCTCTTGCCTTTTGCTAGCACGCAAGGATCTCACCTCACCTAAAAACTAACGAGAGGTACCTTTTTCCTAGTCAGCACACTCTGACAAGGCAACACAGGAATCGAGGACCTTTTTCGATATTTCTCCCATCAGGTCTTCACCCTGGACATCTTGCCTTTTTCTTTTCTCAGGCTAAGGCATGGAGCCATCGCCCATGGTCCCCCGGATATCGGCGGTCGATGACCCTAGAAACTTCAAAAATTCATCTCCCAATCTGACCATTGGATCGTCCTCAAACTTGGACAAAAAGCATTTTGCCACCTGATGTTTCCAATATTAAAGTCAGATTGATGATCGGAGTAGGCATCTGGTAGTTTCGTGGAACTTGCTCCTATGGACTTGAAAGTGAGCCGGATGGCTCCTTTTCCTTTCATCTCCCACTTTCCCGCGATCAGAATGGACCGAGTCCACATGCCTTCATGCAGAACTGTTGCTTCTCACGGGACACTGGCTTGGTGTAGAAATCAGCGACTTGCTTGCTGGTTGGAGAAAACTCTACCTTGATAGCACCCTCCTATACCATGTACCTGGTGAAGTGATATGCGATGTCAATGTGCTTGGTGCGTGTATGGTGCTCAGGATTCTTGGCGTGTGCGATTGTGCTCTGGTTGTCGACGCGCACAAGAATTGGAACTGCTGCACTCCTAGTCATCTCTACCATAAGACGCTGAAGCCAAACTGCTTCCTTGGCTCCAAAGCTGAGAGAGACGTACTCAGCTTCCGTGCTTGAGGTCGCCACGACTTCCTGCCGCTTGCTGCACCAGCTGATGACCCCACCATTCATGAGGAACACATGTCCAGAGATGGATTTGCGGTCTTTAGGATTTGAAGCCCATTGCGTCTGTATAGCCAATGATGTTGTTGTCGTTGCCGTTGTAGGTGATGCAGATGTTCATGGTTCCAGCAAGGTAGCGAAAGATCCGCTTCACTTCCTTCTGGTACTTGGGTCCGGGGTTCGCTATGTCCTGGCTCACAGCGCTAACAGCCTGTACGAGGTTCAGCTTGGTTGCAACCATCAGGTATATTTAGTTTGCCAACGGCACTCTGGTACTTCTGCCGTTGAGCTACATCTGCTTCTCCATTGAAGCTAACGAGGAACAGTCGTGTCTCCAGCGGCATGCCGATGGGTTTGGCCTCTGCCATGCCGAACCACTGCAAGACATCATTGATATAGCGGCCCTGCTACAGCAAGAGAGAGCATGATTTGCGGTCACGTGTGATCCGGATTCTGAGGAAGTATGACGCCTCCCCGAGATCAGACATTTACAAGCGCTCTTGCATGGCCTCCTTGAACTCCTACAGTACAGACATGCTGTTGGAAAGGAGGAGCATGTCATCCACATACACGATGATGATAAGGACCTCATGCTCATGCTACCAGCGATAGACGCTATAGTCACACTCGCTGCGTTCGAACCCCATGCACTTCAACGCCGCATCCAGCTTCTGGTTCCAAGCACTCGACGCTTGCTTGAGGCCGTCTAGTGACTTCCGCAGCTTGCAAACCAGGTGCTCCTGGCCATCCATGACGAACCCCTCTGGCAGCTCCATGTAAATCTCCTCCTCCAGGTCACCGTTCAAGAATGTCCTCTTGACATCCATGTGGTGAATCTCGAAGTCCTCAGCTGCTGCATAAAAAAGGAGCGTGCGCACAGAGGCAAACTTGGCAACAGGGGCAAAGGTTTGTGTGTAATCGATGCCCTCCTACTACGAGTAGCCCTTGGCGACGAGCCTCACCTTGTACTCTCCTAGGTTGCCATCTGCGCCCCTCTTCTTCTTGAACACCCACTTGTACTTGATTACCTTGCGTCCAGGTGGAAGCTCCGTCAGCTCCCACGTATCGTTGTCAAGCTGCAACTATCTCCTGCTGCACAGCTTGCACCCAATGTGCTGCATATGGTGCAGCCATGGCCTCCTTGTATGATGTCGGCTCATCAGAGTCTGCTGCTACTGCGACGCTCATCTGGTCTGGTTTTTGGAGCATCCAGAAATGCCCGCGCTCACCAGGCTTGTAGCGCACACTGAGAGGGTACCTTCGACCTGGTGCTGGAGCGTTAGCAGGCGGCTGGCACGGTGCTGCCGGCACAACTGCTCCAACTGATGGTAGTGCATCTTCTTCCTCTGCTTCTGCTGATGAGGCCGGTGTATCTGCTACATCAGACATGGGAGAATAGAGTGGTTCTCCCACTGTCATAGTAGAGGAAGGTTCAGGAGAGACGGGGTCAGGGAGAATGTCCGCTTCCACTGCTTCATCCGCTGTTGGTTCTGTTGTCTCTTCGCAGATGATGTTCGTACCAATGACGTTACTTTCGTTGAAAACGACATCCCTGGAGATGATGACGTGGCCACTATCCCTCTCGTAGAGGCGATACGCCTTGCTTGCCACGTCATAGACAATCATCAGCATCTATGCGCTCTTTGCGTCCCATTTCCGCCGCTTCTCCTTTGGCACATGCATGTGCGCCAAGTTGCCAAACACGCGAAGATGACCGACGCTCGGCTTCTTGCCGAAACACGTCTCGTAGGGCGTCATCTGTTCCTAGGACTTCATTGGACTGCAAATCTTGATGTACACCGCAATGCTCACTGCTTTGGCCCAAAAGTCATAGGTTAGCCGAGCCGCGTGCAGCATAGAGGGTGTCGACTCAACGATGGTACGAATGGCGCATTGTGCTATGCCGTTCTGCTGCGGTGAGTATGGCGCGGTGCGCTGCGCCTTGATGCCTACTGCTGCTAGGTAGTCCTGAACTCCTTGCTCAGGTACTCTCCACCGCGGTCGCTGCGTAGCGTCTTGATTTTCTTGCTATTCTGGTTCTCCACCATGGCCTTGAACTCCTTGAACTTGTCAAAGCACTGGTCGTTGGAAGAAAGGATGTATACAGCAGTGTAACGGCTGAAATCATGAATGAAGGTGAGAAAATACCTAGGGCCTCCAAAGCTCTGGGTCTGCATCGCGCCACACAAGTCTGTGTCGACTAGCTCCAGCACCTCTTTCGCGCGCTCCCCTGCTCCTGAGAACGCCTCGCGATGTTGCTTCCCCTCCAAACAGCCGGTGCATAACTGCTGCTCAAAGTTAGAGATGGTGGGCAAGTCACGCACCATCTGCTTCATTTGAAGTTGCTGTAAGGCGCACATGCCGATGTATCCGTAACGCGCATACCAGATTTTACCATCTGTGCCCTGCACCACTGCTCGCACAGGATCTTGGTTACCTCCAGCAGGCGGTACATGTCGCCTTCGTTCACCGACCTGGCCAACTCCTCTCCGGTTTCCTTGTTGAGGATGTAGCCATAGTCGTCGTCAAAGACGACTCACAATCCTGTGTTGGTGAGGGAGGACACTGAGAGAAGGTTGAACGCAGCATGAGGTACATACAGCACACCATGGAACACTCCAACTTCAATGCTACGCAGGGTCTCCAACCACATCTCCACAATCCCAATCCCCTCAGCATATACCACCTTTATCACCCAAAGCGATCGGACGGGGGGGAATGGAGAGCAGCTGTGTAAACCACTCCTTGTGGTGCGTCAGGCTCTTCGTCCACCCGGAGTCCTTGTACCACGCCAGATCCGCCTTCTCCTTTTGCGACATGTCAGATTTCGCCATAAAGAGGCGGTCGCGCACCTCCTTGGCCACGTTCATGTTGCCAAAATGGCACACGCTGGTCTGGTTATGTTGCTGCTGTTGCTGCTACTGCTGACGTTGCTGTGACTGCTGTTGTTGTTGCTATGGAGATTGCTGCTTTTGCTGCTGTTGCCGCTACTCTTTCTAGTCCCTCTTGAACTTGAAGCACTCTATCTTGTAGTGTCCCTCTTTCTAGCAATAGAGGCACTTGCCCTTCTTCTTGCCTCTCTACTGCCCAGACTGTTGCTGTTGGTGGTTGCGTGAGCCCATGGCCATGAAAGCTGCTTCACTACTGTTGCTGCCGCCATTATGCTTTGTTGCATTACGACGCAGTTCTACCTGCACCAGGTGCGTGTAGATGAAGTCCAGGTCGAGAGTCGACTGGCACTCCAACGTCTCTTGCACTGTGTCAATTCTCATTGGGAGTCAACTTAGCAAGAGGAGGACGAAGCGCGTATCTTTCACACGGTTGCCGACCGCTTTCAGTTGCTTCGCCAGCTCCTTTGTCCCGTCCAAGTACGCCTCCATCCCTTCGCCACCTTGCATTTTTGACGCCATCATCTTCTCCTCCAAAAGTATGAGGAATGCAGAATCCTTGCTCTCATACTTCTTTCACAAAATGTCCCATCCCTCTTTTCCAGTAGCCTTGTCACTCACGTACAAAAGATGCGGGTTGGAGATGGTATTGACAAGCAGCTTGTAGGTTTGCCTGTCCTTCTTCCACTCATATGCCGCCGCTGCAGTTGTAGATGAACTTGTATCTATTGCACCTTTTTCCAGCGTCTTCCCTGCCACCACCTCCACTGCGGTGATGCCTTTTGCCTATGGAGGCGGAGCATGCTCGTCGCCACTCACAACCTCCCACAAGCCCCTCTCCTCCAAAAAGAGGCGGATACGGATCTTCCAAAGCGTGAAGTTAGCGCGTCCTTCCAGCCTCTCCAAGGGCTAGGCAGCTGTTACCATGTCTGTTGCTGCCATTTTGAGCTTTTGTGATGCTGAGTGCTGCCCTTGAGTGGCGACGCTACCCTTGCTTCTGCCAGAAATCTGTCTGACAGAAAATGGACTTTAGAGGCCAGCAGACTAGGAATTTGGAAACACTGAGTCCACAACTGGAAAATTCAGCTCAAAACCTTTCAGATCGACCCATAAAATAGGGTCATCAACAGGGGATTTTCAGAGATATGCCCTGCTCGAGCTCACATCAGCCAGCTTGTAAACGGCGTTTCTCCCAAATGTACCAATGGAATGCAAACGTTTTTACACCAATAGAAAGCTTGAGAAAAATACTTGATTTCGCATGTGCTACGGTTTAAATTTGACAAAGAAGCGAGAGAGTTATGGTCATCACAAGGCGACAGTCTTACTCAGAGAGAAGAGTGCAACCCTGACTGACCTCGTTTTGAGCATTACTCTCAATCCAACCATTGGCTCTATGCGATCTTAAGGTCGTTTGAAATCTTGTCTCTTGAACTTGAAGATGCTCTGGTCGAGTGTAAATTTGGTGAAGGTTTTCACCCTAACCCGTCACTCTCAAAGTGACGGCCTGTGCTGGCTGAAAGATGAAGAACTAGGCTCTGATACCAAGAGTTGGAATTGGAGGAGCGGGAGAGCCTTGGAATAGCAAGAATGTGGGACTGGAAGGGCATTACTTGTGCTGAAGAATGGTTATTGAATCACTCAAAATGATGGAGTACATATAGAGCTGGAGCTTGGGCAAGTCAGCCCTCTCACAAGCCACACCACTTAGCCATGGAGGCTAAGGCTCACACACTAGAGTCCATAATCTCACACAAGAGAGGAAATCAGCCTAGCAATCAGGCTGATCACTGACACACGACCTAGAGAGCTAGAAAATGTTCTCATGGCACAGTCCTAGTGGTCACATAACCCACAATCCCATGGATAATCGCCATGTGTCCATGGTTAGCACACAAGGATCTCACCTCACCTAAAACGTAAGGAGAGGTACCTTTTTCCTAGTCAGCACACTCTGACAAGGCAACCCAAGAATCGAGGACCTTTTTGGATATTTCTCCCATCAATTCCTGACCCTAGACCTCTTGCCTTTTTCTTTTCTCAAACAAAGGCATGGAGCCATCGCCCATGGTCACCCGGATATCGGCGGTCGATGACCCCCGTACTTGCTCCTGTGGGATTGAAACTGAGCCGGATGGCTCCTTTCCCAACACTTATAGTCTTAGAGCTAACCTCTAGACTAGGCGCGCAAAGGCTCCTTCAATGAGCCACTTTGGGGGCAATCTTGATTGTATCATTCCCCGTACTGACCGCCAGGAGGTAACAACCACCAAGAAGGACCTTGGAATGTTCTAAGATGTCTCTTAGGACCTTCCTGTCCCTCTTTTGGTAAAGAAAAAAATTAGTCATTAGGATAGGATTTGACCCTATAACCTCTCGCTCAGGAGACTAACTCTGGAATGTCTAGGCCACACGGAGTTGTCCTACATTGTCTTTGCTGGCTATAGTTTTCAGTTTAGACCAAGGGGACTTGCTCCAAAGGAGTAGTGCATGCCTTGTCTATCTGGGCCAGACTTAGGGGACTTACTCCAAGGGAGCAATGCATGCCTAGTCCGTCCTGTGCCTGTCCAAATGTCAGCTATGCACAAGGAGCATGTGAGGTCAACACATCAAGCTTTGGAGACATGGGTTCTTCAACCGCCGCATGTCCCTCATTTGTACTCTCAAGGAGCTTGGTCTACAGCACGTAGAGCCCTTCAACTTTTGGGACTTGTACGAAAAGACTTTTCTTGGAATAGGAGATCTTGATGTCCTTCTTCTTGACAATCATGGCCTCTTCTTCCCTAAAGACGACCGTCATGTCGTGGTCCGTGATTTTTGACACCGAAAACAGGTTTGCCGCAAAAGACAGCATGTAGACGACGTTAATGCTTCAAGTCCTTTTCAGCACCATTCACGTTAATGCTGATCAACTTATCTCCGTCGCCTTGTGCATGGACAAGGCTGCCATTAGCACACTTGAAGTGACATTCAGTATCCCCAATGGAGATGAACCTATCCTTTTCCCTTGAATAGGTGGTTCGTGCCAAAGTTAAGCTCGTGACGATACGTTTGAGCAGTACCGCTCCCTTGGTGGTGTCAACCTGCTTGAGGCGACGGTCTAGAAAACAGGTTCCAACACAATGTTTTTGACGACCGCTCTTGGTATTGCAACCATGAGGTGATATCATCCTCTAAGCCAAGGTTGCACGCTCAGCAGTTTGCAGGGTATGCTGCTGCTCCTACTCGAGCTCACTCGAACCAGTTTGTAAACGGTGTTTCTTCCAAACGTACAGATGGAATGTAAATATCTTTGCACAAATAGAAAGCTTAAGAAAAACAATGTAATTTGCATGTGCTATTTTTCAAATTTGACAAAGAAATGAAAGAGTTATGGTCATTGCAAGGCGATAGTCTTACTTAGAGAAAAGAATGTAGCCATGCCAACCTCATTTTGAGCATAACTCTCAATCCGACCGTAGGATCTTCATATTCTTAGGCCCGTTGGAAAGCGTGTCTATGAACTAGAAGATCCGGTGGTTGATTGTCAAGTTTGGATAAGGCTTCACTCCAACATGTCACTCTCAAAGTGGTAGCCTCTGCTAGCCGAAACTGGCAGATTTTGGCTCTGATATCAAGTGTCAAAACTGGAGGATAGAGGGAGCCTTGGAGCAGCAAACTTGAGGGAATCAAAGGGCATCACTTGTGCTGAAGAATGGTTGTTGAATCATTTAAAATGATAGAGTACATATAGAGTTAGAGCTTGGGCAAGTCAGCCCTCTCACAACCGACACCACTTAGCCATGGAGACTAAGGCTCACACACTAGAGTCAATAATCTCATACAAGATAGAAAATTGGCCTAGCAATCAGGTTGACCACACACACACGACCTAGAGAGCTAGAAAATGTTCTCATGGCACAATCTTGGTGGTGACATAAACCACAATTCCATGAAGAATCGCCATGTGTCCATGGCTAGCACACAAGGATCTCACCTCACCTAAAAAGAAAGGAGAAATACATTTTCCCTAATCAGCATACTCTGACAAAGCAACCCAAGAATAGAGAACCTTTTGGATATTTCTCCCATCAGGTCTTCACCCTTGACCTTTTGCTTTTTACTTTTCTCAATCTAAGGCATGGAGCCATCACCCATGGTTATCCTGACATCGGCCTCAAACTTGGAACGATGGCAATTTGCTATATGATCTTTCCAATGGTAAGGTCGGATGAACGATCGGACCAGGCATCTTGTAGTTTCTTGGAACTTGCTCTTCTCGACCTGAAATTGAGCCAGATGGCTCCTTTCCCAAAAGCTACGCTCAGGAGGCTTATATCGGACTCTAAAAGGATACGTGTGATCTTGTACTTGAGCGTTAGCGAACTCTTGGTACAGTGGAACTGGCAGAACTGCTATTACTGGTGCTGTTGCATCCCCTTCCTCTGCTTGTGCTGATAAGGTCACTATATCTGCTGCATAAGACATGGAAGAGTAGGCTGGTTATCCCACTCTCACAGTGGAGGAAGGTTCAAAAGAGACTAGATCAAGAAGAATAAGTACTTCTACTACCTCGTCAGTTGCTGGTTCTACTATCTCTACACACATGATGTCGGTACCGATGATGTTATCTTCGTTAAAGACCATATCCATGGAAATGGTGACATGGCCAGTATCTTCCTCATAGAGGCAATACACGTGCTGGCCACGTCATAGTTGATCATCAATATCTGAGCGCTTTTTGTATCCTACTTTTGCTGCTTCTCCTTGTGCACGTGCATGTGAGCCAAGCTACAAAACGCGCAGAGATGGTCCACACTCAGTTTATTGCCAAACCATGCCTCTTACGTTGTTTTCTGCTTTAGCGCCTTTGTTGGACTGCACTTTTTGATGTACACTATAGGGTGTTGGAAACGGAGTAATCCGTCTTAGTTTCAGGTCCATAGGAGCAAGTTCCAAGAAACTACTAGATGCCTACTTCGATCATCAATCCGACTTCACCATTGCAAAGATCAGGCCGATCCAATAGTCGGAATGGGAGATATGAATTTTCGAAGTTTCTGGGGTCATCGACCGCCGATATCTGGGTGACCTTGGGCGATGGCTCCGTGGCTTAGCTTGAGAAAAGAAAAGGCCAAGTGGTCCACGGTCAAGACTTGATGGGAAAAATATCCAAAAAGGTCCTAGATTCTTGGGTTGCCTTTTCTGAGTATGCTGACTAGGAAAATTGTATCTCTCCTTACTTTTTAGGTGAGGTGAGATCCTTGTATGCTAGCCATGGACACATGGCGATTCTCTATGAGATTGAAGGTTATGTTACCACTAGGAGTGTGCCATGAGAGCATTTCTAGCTCTCTACGTCGTGTGTGAATGGTCAGCCTGATTGCTAGGCTGGTTTCCTCTCTTGTCTTAGATTATGGACTCTAGTGTGTGAGCCTTAGCCTCCATGGCTAAGTGGTGTGGCTTGTGAGAGGGCTGACTTGTCCAAGCTGTAGCTCTATATGTGCTCCATTATTTTGAGTGATTCAACAACCATTCTTTAGCACAAGTGATGCCCTTCCAGTCCCACATGTTTGCTGCTCCAAGGCTCCCTTTCTCCTCCAGTTCCAACATAGAGCTCAAAACTTTGGCCTAAAAGTCGTATGTAAGGCGAGCCGCGTGCTACATGGAGTGTGCCGACTCAACGATGATAGAGTTTGCACATTCTGCTACACCATCTGTTGCACCGATTGTGGCACGATATGTTGCGCCCTGATGCCAGTTGCTCTAAGGTAGTCCTGGAACTCCTTGCATAGGTACTCTCCACCATGGTCGCTTTGTAGTACCTTGATTTTCTTGCGAGTCTCGTTCTCCACCATTGCCTTAAAGTCTTTCAACCTGTCAAAGCACTAGTCCTTGGAGGAAAGAAAATACAGAGCAGTATAACGGTTGAAATCATGAATGAAGCCAAAAAATACCTAGAGCCTCTAAGAATTGATTCTATATTGGGCCACACAAGTCTGTGTAGACCACCTTTAGAACCTCCTTTGTGTTGACCTGATATGCTCCTTGTCCATCGCTGACATTTGGACAGGCACAGGACAGACTAGGCATGCACTGCTCCCTCGGAGTAAGTCCCCTAAGTCTGGTCCAGATAGACAAGGCATGCACTGCTCCTTTGGAGCAAGTCCCCTTGGTCTAAACTGGATAGTATAGCCAGCAAACACTACCTTCGACAACTTCTTGTTGCTTAGACGTTCTAGAGTTAGTCTCTGGAGCGGGAGGTGACTGGGTCAAATCTCAGCCCAGTGACTAATTTTCTTTGTGACCAAAAGGGGGACAGGAAGGTTCTAAGAGGCATCTTAGAACATTCGAAGGTCCTTCCTGGTGGCTGGCGCCACTTGGTGGTCACAGGGAGTGCCATGTAGGTAGGGGGGATGACGCAATCCCAGATTGCTCCCAAAGTGGCTCATCGTAGGAGCCACTGCGCACCTAGGCTAGAGGCTGGCTCTAGGACTACAAGAACCTGTCAGTCGCTTGTCATTGAGTACAGTTCTTACCTTTAAGACTCCTCACAGAGTTGTCCACCAAAGGCAGACACTAAAGAAGCATTGGTTGGTTTAAGCCCCAGGAGTTAGCTCCTCGTGCGAAAGTGACCAGGTGCTAAGGACACAGTGCAAGGAAGTGATTCCTATGAACTGCTCAGTATGGAACCTTGGCTCTGAGGGTGATATCATCTCTTGGTTGCAATAGCAAGAGCGGTCAGCGGGAACCATTGTGTCGGAACCCGTTTTCTTGACCATCGCCTCAGGCAGGTTGACAAAGGGTTATGGACCCACACTGACCAGTTGTAAGGCACACTTCCGCGCACTCTCACTCGTCCTCTCTGTTTGTAGTTTGCATCAGCTCCATCAGCTGCATCTGCTCCATCTGCTCCATCAGCTCCAACGACGGTTGTTGGCACTTAGCAAACAAGGGCCAAGGACAGGCTCTATCCTTGGAGGTATGACCCTTGTGCCCTAACCTGGATAAGCTCTGCTCATGGAGGCACGACCCTGGATTCGCTAAAGTGCATTCCTTTCTGTTTGCAGGTGATCAACGGCTGAGGGAGTAAGCAACGGATCTGCACCTTCCAAATCGATAGCAGCCTACATCAACCTACATCGGCCTCAACGAAGCAGAGAAGCAGAGTAGCATACTAGCAGGATGATGCCGCCTAAGACGCTCAGTTTTGAGCAAATTAATGATGGCCTGACAAAGTTCACAGGGATTAAATTTACCTTGTGGAAATGGAAGTTTGAGATTGTTATGAAAGTGCGCGACTACTTGAAGATGTTCCTTGGATAAGAGGTTGAACTACCAAAAGATGACACTGGATATGAAGCATGGAGCACCAAAAACGAGATGGCGTTGGCCATCCTTGTGACATCAGTGCATGAGTCACAACATGCCCATCTCCACGGCATCACATATGCATTGAAGGCTTACGAAAAGCTTGCACGTGTGTACCAATCAACGGCTCTGGCTAATCGTCTCTTCATCCTTCAAAAGCTAATTGGGATGAGAGTGAGCGAGGGAGAGTCGATTCTGGACTTCCTGCAGTTTTAAGGATTGCTACAACAAGTGACCCAGATGAGCTGGAAAATCGACACCAACATGCAGGCCATGATTCTCATCATGGTGCTACCTGAAAGCTGGAGTCCTCTGATCACCGTCTTGGGCGGTTGGAAGGAGGAGGAGCTGAGGTATGAGGCAGTGTCCGAGTACGTGTACAATGAGGTCATGCGTCGCAGCGGCTGTGAGGCCAACATCATAGCCTATGCCGCTCGGTATGATGGTCACAACAGCAATAACTCTTCTTCTGGTCAAGGGAGCAGTGGAAGCGGTGGCCATGGGGAAAAAGGCAATGGTGGCGATGGAAAGAGTTCAAAGCGTCCTAAGAAGTGCCACAACTGTGGCAAGCCTGGGCACTTGGCACGGGAGTGTAGAGCTCCTAAGAAGGAAGACGAAGGCAAGGGTGGCAAGAACGAGAGCAGAGGAAAGGGTAAGAAGGAACTTACCAACATGATGGCTGAGAGCGTGCCCACGACCAAGGGAGCGGCACTACTCAATCCAGGAGCATTTGCGCTCTACTCCGCCACCGACCATTACTCCTCGAGGGAGAAGGCTGGCTTCGTCTCCATCGAACACATCGACCACCATTTCCGGTGCGTAAATGACGGTGTCGCCTACGTTGAGGGTGAGGGAGACAAGCTGATCAACATCAGCGTCAATGGTATAGAGAAGGATCTGAAACTGTAGAGTGTGGTTTACATGCCCACATTTGCAACAAACCTCTTGTCGGTCTCCAAAATCACGGACCATGATATGACGGTTGTTTTCACACAAGAGGAGGCTGTGATCGTCAAGAACAAAGACATCAAGATCTCCTACGCCAAAGATGACCTCGTCGCAGAGGTCCCAAGAGTCGACAGGCTCTACGTGCTGCAGACCACGGAGAGCTCAGATGAGGAACATGCAGGTGCCACCAAGACGGTGGTACAAGCACCTGAGATGGTATGAGAGGCAGCTGTTGCGGCTGTCACCTCCACCAACGACGCAGATGCTGAACTGTGGCACATGCGCTTTGGGTACGTAGCCGTCTGTAGGCTATATGCAATGCAGCAATAGCATGTGGTACGTGGGATGGAGGGCTGTAAGGAAAAGGACGAGGCTGGGTGTAAGAAGCTGTGTGAGCCATGCCTGCAAGGGAAGGCAATGAGAAAGCGCTTCGAGCGCAATGGTCAGCGTGCTGCAGGCATCTTGGACCTGATTCAGTCTGACGTGTGCGGACCATTTCGCACACCTTCAAATGGAGGCAGCAAGTACTTCCTGACCTTCATCGATGACCACAGCCGCAAGGTGTGGATCTACTTCCTTAAGGGAAAGGGAGAGGTCAAGGAGAAGCTAGAAGAGTTTGTCGCTATGGTGGAGCGGCATACTGAGAAGAAGGTCAAGGCACTGCACACGGACAATGGTGGTGAGTACTAGGCGTGTAAAGGCTGGTTGAGCCAACACGGCATCAACCACCAGACCACCACGCCTTACACCCCCCGAGTAATGGCGTTGCCGAGCGGATGAACCAGACTGTTGGGAAAGGAGCCGTCCGGCTCAGTTTCAGGTCCACAGGAGCAAGTTCCAGGAAACTTCCAGATGCCTGATCCGATCATCCATCGTCGATCCGTCTTCACCATTGGAAAGATCAGGTAGAAAATTATCTACAGTCCAAGTTTCAGGCCGATCCAACGGTCGGATTGGGAGATGAATTTTCGAAGTTTCGGGGGTCATGGACTGCCGATGTCTGGGTGGCCATGGGCGATGGCTCCATGCCTTAGCCTGAGAAAAGAAAAAGGCAAGAGGTCAAGGGTCAAGACCTGATGGGAGAAATATCCAAAAAGGTCCTTGGTCTTAGGATTGCCTTGTCAGAGTGTGCCGACTAGGATAAAGGTACCTCTCCTCACTTTTTATGTGAGATGAGATTCTTGTGTGCTAGCCATGGACACATGGCGATTCTCCATGGGTTTGTGGGTGATGTAACCACTAGGAGTGTGCCATGAGAGCATTCTCTAGCTCTCTAGGTTGTGTGTGACTGGTCAGCCTGATTGTTAGGCTGATTTCCTCCCTTGTGTGAGATTGTGGACTCTAGTGTGTGAGCCTTAGCCTCCATGGCTAAGTGGTGTGGCTTGTGAGAGGGCTGA
>SZWC01000361.1:392066-419686 GCA_023375785.1 Penium margaritaceum
GGTCTTGACCATGAAAGGAGTGATGCACATGCACACAAACCAGTGGAATGCACATCATACACATGTCAAACGACAAGATGATCTCCTCATGACACTGGCAGTACCAGGGCCCGGGTCTCGACCTCTACGAGCAATCCAACACAATAGTATCATCATCCAAAGACATGATCATGGGGGAGTCTCCTCGTAACACGGGTGCAACGCACCAAGTGTCCGGGTCTCGACCACTAAGAGCGACCAAGCTCACATGCACATGCCACACACAGTATAGCCACACACCAAGACACACGATCACATGGTCTCCTCCTAACACTGGTACAACGCACCAAATTTCCGGGTCTCGACCAACAGTGTACTACCATCCACATGTAGCTGTGCAGGCACGTAGCATGAGCCACGTGTGGGGTGCTGTAGATACTCACAATAGAGCATGGACCTCGCCATGCATCTCCCATGACATCGCGTCAGGTCGAGGTCCACACAACACTCCCCTTGGGTAGATGAACTCAGCAGCGATGTCCTCCATGGAGATGCTGATGTCATGACTGAACAGAGCTTGGGCGATGAGTCATGTGGTGTGTCCATCATGCTGAGATAGCTCCCATTGTCACATGCGAGTAGGCCGCGAGCTCAAAGACGAAGTGGTGTCTCCGGTTACGATTCCTCACGTCGCAGCTGCATCACCTAGGGTGTACCAATCCTCGCATGAGTGCCAAGGGTCCCAACTCACAGTCTCCTATCTTTGCTCTACCACGATGCATCTGTGTACGCCGAAGGAAGGGGAATGGGCGAGCAGCACGCGTGCGTGGATGAAGTGGCTAAGCTGGCCTCCGATACGGGATAGCACACGTTGAGGCAGAAGGGTGTACTACTAGAGGAGGAGGGCAGGAGCGACGAACCAGATCACCACTCGTGGATGAAGATGACGATGGGCCAGGTGAGTTGGGTGGATGAAGGTACGTGATGGCTGTAGTAGAAGAAGGAGGAGCGATGATGGGGTCAACAAGAGCGAGGATGGTGGAAGCCAAAGGCACGCTCACCTCTCCTATGACAGTGTCTCCAACGGGCATCATACTCGGAGCTGGTACAAGATCCTCCCCAAGAATGGATGTGCCAGATGCTACTACCGGAAGGCTCCTGCCGATAGCAGTGATGCTTCCCTCTGAGAATCGCTCACGCGTTACCATCATCTCCTGCAGTAGCATGACAACACGCTCCTACAGATCAGCATAATCTGCGTCGGACATGTCGAGGTGGCCCATGTCGACCTGGTGTAAGATAAACTATGCCACACTGGATGCTGCACATGCAGACTGCACAACTTGTTAGAATAGCGCCATCTACATCTCTACTGCTGAAGACGATGGAACTGGTGCTGTTGCATCCTCTTGGGGGTCAACCAAGCTCGCAATGTACTGAGACGCTGGAACATCGGATGCAGCTACAGGTGTCGCATCCACATCACAGCTCGTGTCTGTCATGCGAGGAGTGAGCAGTCGCATGCCGAGAGATAAGGAGAAGGAGGAGTTGTCAGAGTCCATGGAGCATGTGGAAATGTTGTCCGTGCTGGTACTGCCACTCTCAGCATCGATGTGATCAGTAAGGTCACCAACAGGTGAAAACGAGGGGGCAGAACTCAGCTCCTGCTGATGCGGTGACTCCATCTGCATGTATAGATATGCTCTAGTATCCTCAACTTCCACCATAGTGGACACACGTGTGCAGGACTCCAGCTCGACAATGCCGGTCAAGGTGACCAACAAGCACAACTAGCGCTCACGCACTGCCTCGCCGGGAAGACCGGTCGCAGCCACCTGCTTGATAATGGAGTGAAGACCACCATGTGACTCCGTAATGTGTGTCGCTGCTCCGTCCTCTGCATGGGACATAGACATTGGGAACATGGGCGACTCCTCACGCTAAAGCTGGTCCTCAGGTAGCGTGGATGACACGTTGAAGCCCGCTCAGTCTGCTGCAGCACATGTCCCAGTGACATCTCTCAGAACTACTGCTCTCAAGAATGCCTCAACCTCTAAAAGACCGGCCTGCGGACCCTTCTCATGCACTGCGACAGGTGTCGTACTGGTGTGAATCTCGTGCGCCAACGCCCCCGGAGATCCGTATGGGGCATCCTGATCCGCACAATACTCGTGTGCCACTGCCAGATCACCACCGGTCGGAGTCGCGAGTGGCACCGCCCAAGCATGCGGCACCTGCACTCCTCTTAATGTAACCTGCTGCTCTAGAGCGTCTAGCTCGTGCCCCAGCGTCGATGTCGAACAACATGACATACATGTTTTAAGCCCTGCAACCTCCGGCGGACTGGTTAAATCCTGCTACAGCCACTCTCCCAAAACTCCGGTAGACGCATTCCGATCCATACGAGACTCCTCTGCCGCCGCTGGGCCTCCACCGGTCGAAGCCGCGAGTGGCACCACCCAAGGACGCCATGTGTGTGCTCCTCCTGTTGTAACCTGCTGCTACAGAAGATCTCGATCCAGCCCGGACAAGGACATCGAGCTTGATGACACGTAATTCTCCACCATGAACGCCATGTCGGGATCGGACACCACACCATGTGCTGTCACCGTATCATCTGAGTCTGCCTGAGCTGACGCTCGTGCAACACAGCGTGGCGCGAGTGCAAATCCTGTCGCTATGGTCACATCAGGCAATGCACTGTGACCACATTCCCCCTCGACAGGTACAACAACAGAGGCCGAGGAGGTGGAGGATGTATCAAAACCGGCGTGAGCACGGCATGCAAAGTGCTGACGCCGACGTCGCAGGGTCACTCGACACGAACGACTGCATGAAGACATGTCATCACGAGGTGGCGTCATGGTCGCAACAGAGTGGAGGATCGAAAGGATGGTGGCAACCCGTGACTCGCTGGCATATGGAGCTGAAGGTACACCATCGGATGAGGAAAGAGGAGAGGATGGAGGAGATGTGATCAATGAGGCCGTCGACAAACGAGTAACAGAAGCACGCTCAGTGACGACGAGGTCACATTGCCGCCGCATCGTCTTCTGCAAGTCGTGGATCTTCATGAATATGCTCGCCAAAGGTCGAGCTAGGGGATCTACCAACGCTGGCAGATCCGCATGCTGTGGAGGACGCAGGCTCGGACAAGGCTATAGCCAAGGTGGATGCCAGCCGGGAGGGCGCGTCCAACAACAACGCCAACCATGGCGTCCATCACCACAGTAGTAACAGGTGAACGTGCATGGCGCCTGCTCAGATGTCCACGCACTCATCTTGTGCACTGGATGATGGATAGGTACCGAGGGCACCTACTCCCGGAGGTAAACACCAAGCCACGGGAGAGAATGAGGCCAGTACGTACTGTCACTCCTAGAGGTCATTGCGTCTGGGTAAGTAAATGTGACCAAACGGGACGCGCTGCTCTACCACAGCACGTCCGGAGACTAGAGTCTGACTAACTGCGGTTACTAATGCTGCTTCCACTAATAGAGCGAAATCTACTCCAAGAGGAGAAGGGGTGGCGGCTGTAGCTGTGGCTGCTGCTCCAAGCGGTAGATGACCCAGCCCTTGGAGATGGTAAGACTCGAATCCGCCGTCAATCCTACGGAGTGAAGTACGTGCACAAATCCACGGGCCCCAGGAAGATGCCGGTCCAGGACGCGTCTCGAAGCGGAGATCGCCGCCGTCGAGAGTCTACTGTCCGCTAAGAAGGCAAAATTGCAAGCTCTGGCGCAGCCGCCGCACCATGTAGTCGTCAACACTCCACCGCCTGATACTGCTATTATGGCTATGAAAGCTGCTGCTACTACGGCGGTAGTAGTTGGAAGATTCTCTTTTTTTTGCTGTTTCTTTTTCCCTTGCCCTCGGCCACCTCCTTTTTTTTCGTTGCCCTCACCCACCACCTTTTTATTTTCTATCTCCCCCTCTTTTTTGTCTCTCCTTTTTTTTCTCTTTTTGCTCACTCCGGGTTTGACCGTCACCCGGTTCTAGATTGCCCCCTAGAAAAGGGGCAGGTCAGTATTGAAGGGGGGAAAAACAAACGAGGGGACGATGTCAGGTTGCCCCCCCCCTCGCTCCTTACTCGCTCGCAAAAAAAAGCGAGTGAGCAAGTGAGCGATCGAGCGGATGAGTGAGGAGACGAGGGGGGGTCTGTCCCTCCCTCCGTCCGTTGACCGACGGAGCCGACGGGCCCCTCTGGAGGGCCCCTCGGAGGGGCTCGATGGGCCCTCTGAGGGCCCCCTCAAAAGGAGGGGAGGAGGCAAAAGGGGCCGACGGGCCCCCCTTCGGAGAGGCCCCCTGATGAGGGTCGAGGGGGTCCCTCTGAGGGGGCGGGGGCCCTCACAGGAGGGTTGCAAGGCCCTCTTGCAGCAACAGCTACAACGACGGGTGTAGCTGTTGTGGTTGCTGCTGCTGTTGCTACTTCCGCCACCACTACTGCTGCTAATCTGCGCAGCTGCTGCTGCTGCTGCTGCTCGATGCTGCCGCCACTGCTGCTGCTACTGCTTCCCCTGCTGCTGTTGTTGCTAAACTGTGCAGCAGCTGCTACTACTACTTTCTGATGGCGCGACTACTGCTTGCTGCTGTTGTCAGTACTACTTGCTACTGCAAACTGCTGCTACTGCCGCCGTTGTTGCGGTGGTTGCTGCTGTTGCTGCTGTTGCTGTAGCTAGTGACGCCGCTGTTGCACCGGCTAATGCGCTCCTACAGCTATTGTTGCACCGCAAAGCGGTTGCTGCTACTACTACTACTTCTGCTGCTGCTTCTACTTCTGCTGCTGCTGTTGCTCTACGCAATAGCTACTGTTGCTCTACGCGACAGCTACTGCTGCTACTTGCTGTTGTCATCGCTACTGTTGTGTGCGGCTCACCGCCCCTTTGGCGTTCACGTGCAGTCGTTTCGCGCTTCCTCACGCTGCTGCCGGCGTGGCGCCACATGGCGCGCTCTCTATGCGTTCCGCCCACTACTGGTACTTCTGCTGCCTACACGCCCCCCTATGCTCTCATACCAAATTGGAAATATTTTAGGACATGCAGGTCCATGCAAAAACAAACATGAGCTCTGTGTGTGAGTGCGATGCAAGATGACAAGAATTTGGCTAAGTCTGGAACGCTGAACATAACAGAACAAGGAGAGTTTACAAATGAGCCCCTAGCGGGCTTATATAGGGACGCTGGCAGCTAGCCGCACCGGGCCCCGTCACTCCTGCTGAACCCAAATAAGTCAATAGAGAGAACACACTACATACACCAAGACATCAACAAAGGTGGTCTCCTCGAGGCACCGGAACAGCTCTCCAAGTGCCCGGGTCTCGACCACTGAGAAAATATGAGCAGTGCCAAAAGATCTCGGAATCAACGTCCAGACATCACAGACGACTTTCCGAACATCGGAAGCCCCACAACAGCCATCGGGTCTCCTCGTTGCACCGGTACAGTCCATCGGGTGCGCGGGTCTCAACCCACCGAGAAAACTCTCCTACCTCCAGATAAGCCCACATGGATGCCGGAACACATTGACCGCGTCTCGCCGGCGTTGTCGTAGGTGTTGGAGAAGTCTCGGTTCAGTCCGGAGGCCCGTCGTGTCATCACACGCTCCTTTACCATATACCCCGAATGTGGGTGTATCGGTAAACCAGCGGTGTCGGTAGTGACGGGTGGAAGCCACACAAACCAACACTCAGCACCTCCTATCACAGCTTGATACTTGGGATGAGGAGGAGATGGACGATGACACACGTGAGGATGACACACGTGAGGATGACATTCATGTCCTTGAGGAGCGTATTCATGAGTTGTGTCTTACGTCACAATATCTCACTGTGCCACCTTCTCATCGTGAGGATTAGGCACACCCTTCAACGGCTTTCACTTTTGGTGGCATTTCTTTCAAAAGTTGTTTTAGTACCTTGTCCACCACCTCCCGACCTAAGGTCACCCTCCCCATGGAGTGGCAAGAGAAGGACTGTGAAACACCTCCAACTTGTTATGATAGCAATGAGGACTTTGATTGCTAAGAGACCATGTTTTTGACGTGCGGACCACTGCTGAGGGCGTCTGGTCCTACTACCACACCCAGTTCTAGAACTGGAATGCTCATTAGGTCTAGACACAAGCGAGAGCGATGCACGCTATGCTCTATGTCATGTTGCGAGAGACTATGGTCAAAATCTGTTCCTTTGTAGGTGAGATGGGGACACGATTGGAGCAGACTCGTGCAAGGGCTCGGAGCTGGTCCGGACACTCCCTGCTACAAAGTCCCATGCCCCGAGGCTAGCTTGACTGCGTGAGTTCTCTCCCTCTTCAAGGCTCCCAAAGAGCTCACACCCGACGGCTGGAGGTGCACGATGTGCCGTTACACATGCCTTGGGACTGGTGGCTGGACACAATTGCGAGCACAGGATACCATCATGATTCGGGGACACTTGGACCACGTGAAGCTCTTTATGGGCTTTGACCGTGTGGCCCGCTCTTTGTCCTTGGAGTTGTTGCAGCTGCTTCCTTGGACCCATTGCTACTTCCTCCAGGTGACACTGGCTCATGAAGCTGCTATCGCCCATTAGCAGAGTCCACTTCTTACAGTAGTGACTGCAATCCCTTCTATACCTCTGTCCCACTTCACCAGTCCCACCTCCTCCACTTCCTCCTCCTCCTCCTCCTCTGCCCCAAGCGGCTAGACTTAGGGTGATGCAGAAGCCACATATAGGAAGAAGGGGAAATATGTGGCAAGGAAAAATAGCAAAAGAAGCCGGCAAGAAGTAATAGTGGACGTTCTGTCCACTACTACAACTTTGGAGGCACTAATCTATTGACAGAATGTCAGGAGCCCCTTGATTGGCATCCGATCATGCGCGGACTCCAGGTAGTGCACGCACAGTGGATGTCTTCTCGTAACATACAAAGAAGTCATGCCGTGACCACAACTGTAGCAAGCGCATCTATTTCACCGGTGCACTAGTGGTGATCTAGACCCTCAAGATCACAAGATCATGGAGCTTCATCACTGCCAGGGCAACATTGCACTGCGGAATTACACTAGCAGGTGTAATGTCGTAGGCCACATGTGGACCATCACTGCCAGGGCGGCATTGCACTGTGCCTTGTGATGGCAGAGGGTCAGTCTCATCACACCCTTCAAATGTGCCGCTTACGTTGTGGTGGCGAGTTCTTAGGCAAGATGGATGCCTATTTTGCTGAGCACCACATCTCTACGCCTGCTACACCACATTAAAACTCTGGTTCTGAGTGTTGGAACCACACCATGTAGGTTGTGGTGCACGCGATGTGGTCTGCGTTCAGTCTTCTTGATTCCTTTGCATTTGAAGGGCTTCTAATGCATGACGTGGATTTGGAACCGCTTGTTGGTCCGCTTCCAGACCATGTTACGGCGTACGAGCTATGGTTCAGCCATCACACTGATTTATGTCTTCCTCACATTTGGGGGTCCCCTGCCTACGTTTGGTATACCTTGCACCTGCATGGGTCCAAGTTCTCATCTTGAGGTCACATGTTAACCTTCCTCAGCATCTCCTCGCGGTCAAAGGCTTGGTTGTTTTAGAATGCTGTCCGGACTCGCATCATTGAATCTCGAGAGGCTCTCTTTTTTTAGGTCTCACCTACCACAACCTGTCCAGCACTATCACTGGCCACCGACCACATTCCCACCTGTGTGGCCTCCCGGCGGACGGAGGAGTCTACTCTTGCCGATGGGTTTTTCCGGGCCTCCTTAAGTCAGGTCTAGTCTCCGGCTGCCGACGATCAGGCTATCTTGGCTGTGGGTCCAATTGCCTCATTAGTTCCATTCTGCACACCTGATCTCGTGCTAGTGTCAGTCCTCTGACGCACACCTGACTCCGTGTCAATGTCAGTCCCCTTTGACACATTTGATCTCGTACCATAGTCAGTCCTCTCTGGCATGCCTGATCGCGTGCCTATGTCAGTCCCCTAGCACACATGGCCCTGTGCCAGTGTCAGTTCCCTTTGGCATACCTCATCCTATGCTAGTGGCAGCATCTCCAGTTACACCTATTCCTGTGCATGCACTTATTTTCCATGCGTCTGTGTCCAACAGCCTGCTCTATAGCCTGAGGTGAGCACCTCGGCATTGGGCTACTCCCACAAGCCCAATAGTCGTCGCTAACCGCTTGCCTCTAGGGCTCAGCGAAATGCTTACTTGGTTCCCAGCTCGTGGTGTTCTGAATGGCGAGTTTGGCACAAAGGCCCTTGACATAAGTGTCCAGACATGCTAAACTGAGGTGCATCTAGAGGACCCTGGTGGCCACGAGTCTTTTTCCTGTGATTTCCTAATCTCTTGCAATATCACACCTGATCTTGATGTGGTCGGACCGAGTCCAGAGGCATGCATTTTACCCACTCCGAGTTGTCCCTCGATGGTACTTGATCCAGGCAAGTTGAAGGAGGCACTCTCGGCTGACGATGCACAGTTGTGGCATGCTCCTCATAAGAATGAGCCAAAAAGCATCTGTGAGCATTGTGTCATGAGCTTGTCGGCATTTTGCTTGGATGGAAAGCTATACAGGCCAGGTGGGGCTTTCGGAAGGTAGTACAGCCTGATGGCACATTGGATCTCTACAAGGCTTACTTGACAACCAAGGGGTTCATAGAGGTTGAGGTTGTCGATTTCACTGACACTTTTGCATCCATTGGCTGTATGATGACCACTCGCGTCCTGTTCGTGGTTGTTGCTCACCATGACGGGGAGCTGCAAATGATGGATGTAAACAAAGTACTCCTCCATGGCAATCTAGTGGAGGATATCTACATGGTCTTGCCTCGAGGCTTTTGACACTTGCAAAAGGCCTTGTACGGCCTGAAGTACTCATCCCAGTGTTAGAACGAGGAGATGAGTGGCACACAAACATGTGCCAGGTATGTGTAGAGTGGCCCCAACCATCTTTCTTTCTCATACATACAGCAGAAAGCTTCACTGCCATCCTTTTCTACATGGATGACCTCTTCATTGGGTCTCCTTTCATGGAGGCCATGAAGGAGGCCAAGGTACTCCTTCAGACTGCCTACAGCATGAAGGACATTGGTCCTGGAACTGTATTTCTTCGGACCGAAACTGTACATCATCGTCAGTGGTGGACACTCATGCTGCATCAGGCATATTATGCTTGTAATGTTTAGGAGGGGCTTACTTACCTCCTTGGTGCAGTTCCTACAGCCTCCACCTCCATCACAATGGATGGGCACAATGCTCTCAAGGTGGATGATCCAGCAAATCTAGTGAAGACATTGCATGTGACTGTGTAATTATACCTCATTGGCTCTCTAATATACTTGGCCACTACCACGTGACTCGACATCACCTTCAATATCAACCTCTTTTCACAGTTCTCATAGTGTCCTCAGGCAAGAGCCCTTCACGTGGCTATGTGAGTGGTACGGTTTGTGATTTCTACACCGTATCTTGGACTCTACTTTCAACGACAGTTTTGGTGGTAGTCAGCGGCTACGCAAAGATTTACTGGGCATGGAACCCTGATGGGTGCAGTTGGACAAGCTCTGTGATTCCCCTAGATGACAATGTTGTCTCATGGCATAGTGAAAAGCAGTGTTGTATCGCATGTAGCTCATTAGAGGTTAAGTATCAGGCGGCAAGGTCTACTAAGACCATGTGCATGTAGCGTCTGTTTTGTGAGTTACACTACTCTGTGCCTTGCATCATCCTATGTTGTCACAACTAGAGTACTCTTTTGATTGTAGAGAACTCTAATGTGCTTCATACACATAGGAATCACATCACTCTTGAGCATCACTTTTGCGTGATCTTGTGGAGCGGCATGAGTCTCCGTCATCTGGATCGGCACGACCATGCAGAGGGATGACTTCCAAACCAAGGCACTTGCGCGCAAAACGTTCACATTGGCGATCTGATCTGTTGGGCTTATTCCCTTGCCTATGCGTTATTGAGAGTGTGGTGTGTGAATATGGAAATTTGAGCATCTTGTTGGGTACCTGTGTCAGTTCTACACATGTATCAAATTTCATACCATCAGATCATGGAGGAGTATTGTGCTATGAGTTTTCCACGTCTGTTTGTACAGCATACTGTTACCACTCTACCGTGTCCATGCTCGTGAAGATCCCTGATGCGGACCCAATTGGCACTGGGGCACCGATGGATGGTGGTTTCACCCACACAGAACTGCTCGACAGGTGGCACGGCATCCCGAATTCTTGCCAGGGTGCTCTACAGTTTTTCTATGATTTCTAGAGTTTTCTCCATGGACTGGCTCCTGATTCCAATTTTGCATGTTTTGCATTGTGTATTCACTGATCGATGCAAGACCTGTGCATTTGACCAGTCATCGCGTCCAACTTGAGATTTTTCATCGCTAGGCTTACACGGTGTTACAATTGGATTCATGTACATTTTGTATACCAAACATGTTCCTCCATACAGCATGGCTAAGCTTGGCATCAGGGTTCCAGGAGCGACCTGGAAGCTTCCTAGCACTGCTGCTGCTGAAAAGACAACGGTGTCCAGTCAGCGATCCCACTATCACAGAGGGCGGATAAAGAAATTGCAAGGATTGGGCTAGGCACGATGCTCACAGTCTCCCAAGCACAATAGCTTCAATTTGCATAGGGAGATGACAACTGACAACCACACAAAATGAATGGTTGCCACAGTGTACAATGGGTGATGCACGCGGCAGGGTTAGTTTGCCCTACAACCGGCCCCAAACCACTAATTTGGCTGTAACTCTATGCTCAAGCATCCAAACGACGCACCATCTAATCCTAAACATGCAAGACATCGATTCGGACGCTATTCTAGGTCACATGCATGGCTCTGGCATGGATCATTGGATACACAAGATAAAACTTGCACCGAGGTCACATGGTCAGCCCACCAAAAAAATCCTAGAGTCAATTGAAAAATAGATGAGGATCCCAACATGCAGCCAGGACACTGTAGAACTTATCGAGCAGCTGTAGATGACTGGGAGGATTCACCACCAGATGGCACTTTGGCTCCAGCTGGGCCTACATCAGGTATCTGCACGAGTACGGACATGGCGGAGTGGGCACAGTGAGTTGTACAATATAGACGAGGGTTACTCACATCACAACACTTCCTCATGACCCGATGGTACACATGTCCATACGCGTACACAACTGACACAAGTGTGGAACGAGATTTCCAACGATCAGCGTGTACACACCCCTCACTCAGCCACCATTAGGCAAGGGACATAGCCTGACAGAACAAATGCTTACCATGAACTTCCCACGTGCCAGCGCCTTGGTCAGGATGTCTACCCGTTGTATCTCCGTGCCGACCCATATGAGGGCAATCAACTACCACTCCACGAGATCACGCAAAAAGTAATGCTCAGCAGCAATGTGCTTTGTGCATGCATGGATGCACCAGATTTCTCAGCAATGGCAAGGGCACTTTTATCGTCACACAATAGAACAATGGCAGGCATAGACTCACCCACCTCACGGAACAAATGATGCAGCCACACAACCTCAGCAGCCCATGTCTCAAGGGTGACATTCTCAGCCACGGATAAGCTCCACGCAATGTAGTCTTGTTTCCCGCTGTGAGCGACACAACAGCATTGACCAGCAAGAGCACTTAACTGGTCCGATTCTGCCCATCAGGACGCCAAGCCCAATGACTGTCCGTGTAGCCGTCGACAACCACGAGCACTAATGGTGAAAGAAGAGCCTGAGGTATGGTGTGGAGATCACGTACCGTGCCCGTACATGAAGGTACTAAGATAATTGTTCGAGCGGTTTACGGCAAGGGTGATGTCTCAACGGGTGGTTGTGGCCTGGTACATGAATGAGCCAATGAGGTGTAGGTAGAAGGTCATGTCCACCAGCTCCCCTAGCTGGGCTGGGTCCTCCACCTATAGAGCATAGTGTCCGTTAGGGGTCATAGGTGTGGGGGCGGTGGGGACTGTACCAAGAAGATCCACAAACCTCTCCTCCACAACACTAGCATATTGTGCATGGTGAAGTTGGAGTGTCTACCTCCTGCGGTCACGCACAGTCCTAAAACTTACAGGTGCAAGACCGAGGCCCTTCACCCTATAAGTGGTCTGAAGGACCACCTTGGCCTCCTTCCTGGTCAAGATTGAGGGGGACACAATCAGAAGGTCATCAACATGGACGAGGATGGCAATGTAATGCTCAGCTTTCTACTAAACAAAGAGGGAAAGATCGGCATCACTCCGCACATACCCAACGTGTGTGGGAGTGATGTTGATCTAAAAGTTCTCGCACCAAGGTTACTGCTTCCGGCTGTACAAGGCCTTGGGCAGGAACCAAATCATATGATTGACCTTGAAGACAAGTGGCTAGACCATCAAGATCTCATCCTCGAGTGAACCGTGGAGGAAGGTATTTTTCATGTCCATCTGGTGCACTTTCCAATCCTAACGGGCAACGACACCAAGCAAAGCACGCACAGTGCTCATGCGGACAACAAAAAATGTGTCTATAAAGTCCACACCCTCAACTTGGGAAAACCCCTTCACTATCAAGATTGCCTTGAAGCGATTCAATGAGCCGCTCAGCTTCACCTCCGTACAAAAAATTCACTTCCCCTTGACTGTCTTCCGCCTTGGCTGGAGGTCAACCGGCTCGCACACACCGTGCTCTCCGATGGCCCTGAGCTCATCCTCACACGCACCATGCCACTCTGCTATATCGTCAGCAGAGAGAGCCTCCTTCTATGTGCCTGGATCAAACGCCAACAAGGAGAGCTTTGAGTGGCAAGAGTGTAGCCACGGGAGGGTAACTCGACCACAACAATGTCGGATGATTCTGTTAGCTACTCAGCTAACCACCGCTAGCAGAGAAGCCGCAAAACCGAAAATCTCACAAAGGTTTTGAGGCCTTCTTCCTTTGTTGACATGTGTCATGCACCCCAAACTTAATCAGGCATACACTTCACCTTCAAGGGTACTAAGGCCTTAGCATTACATCTCAAGAAGAGCTCAAGTCGTCAATACGCAAGAGAGCATCAAGCAAGTGTTGATTGATCAGCATGCAAGACAAGTCCTTTTATAGCTGTCTGTCCAGTCCTAGAAATCAAAAGCATATTCCTGGGAAGTGGCCAGAACCCGCCACGTAACCAATAGACTTGCACTGTGGGCTGCACACATAAGAATCCTAGTGTCAAAGTGATAGACCAACCATGTAGCGTCCAAGAAGCTACGGATTTTCTTTCTTGGAAGCTTCCACAGAAAACAAGATATGCATGGGGCCAGGATCGAACTCATGACCTCTCACTTGGCCAAATCAACAAAATGGCCAAGGCAACCACTCACCCACATGGTGTACTCACAGGTCATATCTCACAAGAGACTGAGCATAGGTGAGTCACACTTCAACGGATCTAGGGGTCATACCTCCACAAGGGGCAGAGCATTCCCGATCCGTCATACAACACTGAACAAGGGACAAAAACATTCAACAAATCTCTCCCTTGCACCTTGCGTCAGTGACCATCATGATTCGTCATCACTTGCGTTGACCATGCCGATACCTTGCCTGCTCGCCTGGTGGAGATCCTTGTCCAGTGGCTTTGTAAGCATGTCAGCCCAGATGAGCTTGGTACCGACATACTCGAGCTCCACTGTCTTCTTGTAGACCAAGTCTCGAGCGTAGTGGTAGCGGATCTCGATGTGCTTTGTGCACCTGGACAGGACGGGNGACACAAAGCCGGAGGTAGATTTTCTGTCATCGATATTCCCTCCCCAATCAGCATCAGTGTAGCACATGACACGAAGTGATGCGGATCCAGCAATGCCTCCAAACTGGAGCCCCACGTGCCGCGTCCCCTGAAGGTAGCGCATGATGCGCTTCACGGCCTGCCAGTGAAGTGGACCGGGATTGGCCACAAACCGGCTCACCTGTCCAACAGCATGGGGTGGCGACCACGGCATACATCAGAATGCCCACTACAGAAAAATATGGGATGCCCAGCATGTCACTTTTCTCCGCTTCGTTGGATGGAGACATGGAGGTGGAGAGTTTGCACTCCGAGCTTATGGGTGTGCTGGCAGGTTTGCAATCTGCCATGTCGTATCGTTTGAGGATGGAGTCGATGTATTTTGTCTGGTTCAGGCTGATGGTACCTGCTGCTCTGTCGCGCTTGATGGCAATTCCAAGATAGAAGTCAAGAGGACCCATGTCCTTCATCTCGAATCTGCTTCTCAGCTGCCCCTTGAGATCGCCTAGCAGCTGCGTCGAAGAGGAGCATAGAATCAGGTCATCAACGTACAAGGCGACCAACATAGTCCCTTTGTCACTCTCATGCACGTTCATGCTAGGGTCATTGTCGCAGTGCATGAAGAACTCCTTGGCCATGAACGTGTCCATCTCCTGGTACCAAAGTCTTGGCGCTTGTTTAAGTCCATAGAGTGCCTTCACCAATCTGCACACCTTGCCCTCAGGAGCATCAACCCCCTCCGGAACCTCCATCAATACCTCCTTGTCAAGTTTGCCGTAAAGGAAGGCTGTCTTGACATCCATCTGGTGGACCTCCATGTTCTCGGCAGCAGCAATGGCGAGCATTGACCGGATGGAGGCAAACGTTACAACTGGAGCAAATGTCTCATCGTACTCTGCGCCAGGCCGTTGGGAGAACCCCTTTGCTACCACCCGTGCCTTGTACTTGTCTATCTTGCCATCCTGTTTCCTTTTTACTTTCAGCACCCACTTGGACCCCACAACGTGAGCCCCGGTAGGTCTGTCCACCAGCACCCATGTCCCATTCTCTTCAATGGAGCTGAGTTCACTGCGAATTGCATCGTCCCACTGTGCTTTGTCAGGCCGAGTGAGTGCCTCTGCGACAGACGTTGGCTCCTCTTGAACCAAGAATGAATAGTTGAAGCCTGTCCATGGACCCCTATCTGGGTCGTAATGCTGCTGAGGTACTTTGAGGCGTGAAATGCTCCTTGAACCTGCTGGCTACTGCTGTTGATGTGAAGGTTGGAGGTCTGGTTCGTCGTTGATGATGGGAGAGGCATCCTCCTCATGTTCCGGAGGATTGCATACATCAGAATCAGAGTCTGATTCCTCCGAGTCATCTTCATGATCTCCTCTCCCTATTGTAGTACCTATCCCATGCCATTGTGCTGGTGCTTGGTCTCCCTCTTCAAGGAGAGTGAGCCACTCTCCCTGTTTTGGAGCGTTTTCGAGTTCGAGATGCTCTCTCTTACTCAGAGACGTTTCGTGGAAATCCACGTCTTTGCTGCGGATGAACTTCTTGGCCCCTTGGTCCGACAATCGATAAGCTTTGTGGGCGGTGTCATAGCCGATGAAAATGCACTTTCGTGCTCTTGCATCGAGCTTTCCAGGGCCCTCACCGGCCTGGACCTTGGCAAATCCGGTGCAACCGAACACCTTGAGATGGGAGGGGTCCGGCTTCCTACCTGACCATGCTTCTTGAGGCGTCTTCAACTGCTGTGTCTACTTCTTCTTTCCTCTCCTTCGTAGAGCTGCTGTAGGTGTGAGGTTCACAAGGTAGGTAGCCGTATGTGCTGCTTTAGCCCAGAACCTAGGAGGAAGCTTGGCGTGAAAGATCATGCACCTTGTCATGCCTAGGAGCGTCTGGTTCATCCTCTTTGCTACGTCATTGCTTTGAGGTGAGTAGGGCGTAGTTTTCTGGTGTTCAATGCCCTGTGTCTTGAGCCACTCCCTGCAAGCTTCGTACTCTCCCCCTTTGTCCATCCTGAATGCCTTCACCTTCTTTCCCCTCTGTCGCTCAACCATAGCAACAAAGGCCTGCAGATTCTCCTTCACCTCACTTTTTTTTTGAGAAAGTATATCAAGACTTTGGGCCTGTTATCATCGATGCATGTGAGGAAACATCTGCTGCCTCCATTTGACGGTATGCGAAAGGGACCACATACGTCAGAGTGGACGAGGTCAAGACGTGCGAGAGCACGCGTGCCATTGCGCTTGAAGGGTTTTCTTTTCGCCTTGCCTTGAAGGCATGGCTCACACATGATCTCCGCTCCCTCCAGCTCAACACCTAGCTCCATCCCACGCACTAGCTCTTGCTTTCCCATGAGCTCCAATGTGCAATGAGCCACGTGCCCAAAGCGCCTGTGCCACCACGTTCTTGGAGGATGTGCACAGGCTAGAATGAACAGCCCCGATGGCTGCATTTGCTTGCGGTTTTGTTGCCGAATTATCTGCTGCCACTGCTTCCGCTACTCCAACATGTCCTTCCTCATCTGAGTCTGCATCGCTGCTCTCCTCATCGTCACTCTCCACCAAAGATTCAGCTGTTGAAGATGTCGTTTTGGTCTGCAAGACATAGATTCCATCAACGCGAGGAACTTGTGCGACAACCTTCTTGGCAGAGTGGGAGATGTTGATATCCTTGGTAGGAACTATCACCGCTTCCTTCTTTGTAAAGACCAATGTCATGCCATGGTCAGTTATCTTAGATATGGAGAGCACGTTGGCTGTGAAGGAGAGCAAGTAGACCACCCCCTCTAGCTTGAGGTCGGAATCTCCACCGTTGACACCCACTGTGACCAACTTGTCACCAATCCCGTCAGCTGCCTCAACCTTGCCGTTGGCGACTCTAAAGTTCTTGTTACATGTAGCAAGAGAGATGAAGTCTCTCTTCTCGTAAGTGGTGTGCTCGTTTGTGCCCGAGTCAAGGCCATAGGCTCCTGGCCTGAGTATCGCCCTCCCTTTGTTGGAGGCAAACTCAGCCATCAAGCTTGTGGGATCCTTCCCACCATTTCCCACTCGCCATTCATCCCCGTCTCCTCCCTCTCTCTTGGGTGCACGGCACTCTCGAGCCCAGTGTCCAGCCTTGCCACAGTTGTGGCAGTTTCCTTGGCGCTTTGCACCCCATCCACTGTTGCTAGTGCTATTGTTTCTCTTGTACCCAAAGGAGGAGGTATTGCGGAAGGTGATGCTGCTCCGTGAGGCAAAGGCAGCCATGTTTGCTTCACTACTGCTACGACACATGGCTTCATTCCACACATACTTAGAGACAGTGGTGTAGGAAACTAGATCTTCAGTCCACCCTCCAATCACTGTTATCATGGGACCCCAACTTTCCAGCAGCGTCATTAGAAAAATCATGGCCTGCATTTCGGATTTCAGGTCCCACCCCATGCCTGTGGCTTGTTGCAAGAGCGTCTCAAACTTCTGCATAAAGGCGGATACATCCTCCCCTTCACCAAGCCTCATGTTGATGAGGTTTTGTAGAATGAAGAGACGGTTGGCAAGTGAGGAGGACTGAAACACCTTGCCGAGTTTGGCGTATGCCGCGGCTGCCACTGTACAACCGCTGATGTGTGAAAGGACAAAGAGTTGTATGGAGGACACAAGAATGGCGAGAGCCTTCTTGTTGAGCTTGACCCATGCCACAAGGTCAGCACCCTCCTCCTTTGGTGCTTGGATAGTTCCGTCAAAATATCCTAGCAAATCTCTCTCATCCATGATGATCTCAAACTGCCACTTCCAGAGTGCAAACCCCTCTGCATAAAACTTGAGGATGGACGAATGATTCCCTGGTTCCCCTGTCCCTGCCATCCCTACAACTACAACTGCTACAGCTGCTGCACCTGTTGTTGATGCCGATGAACCTGTGTTTGAGGCCGCTGTAGGCTGTTGGTGAGAAGAGGAAACTTCTTCCCCTGTTCACGTTGGCCGTTGCAAGCAGATGTAGGCTGATGTAGGCTGATGTAGGCTGATGTCAGCTCCCAAGGTAGAAAGGTGCAGATGTGTTGCATTCCCCTCATGCTGATGTTGCCCTGCAAACAGAGATGTTGGGTGAGAGCGAAAGCGCTCTCACTGCTTGTGACCTTAGCGGTTGCGTGCGTGAAACTTCCCTAACCAGGGGAGTGGGCCCATAACCCTTTGTTAGCTACTCAGCTAACCACCTCTGGCAGAGAAGCCGCGAAACCGAAAAGCTCACAAAGTTTTTTAGGCCTTCTTCCTTTGTTGACATGTGTCATGCACCCCAAACTCAATCAAGCATACACTTCTCCTTCAAGTGTACTAACGCCTTAGCATTACATCTCAAGAAGAGCTCAAGTCGTCAATACGGAAGAGAGCATCAAGCAAGGTTGATTGATTGGCATGCAAGACAAGTCCTTTTATAGCTGTCTGTCCAGTCCTAGAACTCAAAAGCACATTCCTGGGAAGTGGCCTGAACCAGCCACGTCACCAATAGACTTGCACTGTGGGCTTTACACATAAGCATCCTAGTGTCAAGGTGACAGACCAACCATGTAGCGTCCAAGAAGCTACGGAATTTATTTCTTGGAAGCTTCCACAGCAAACAACATATGCATGGGCCACGATCGAACTCATGATCTCTCACTTGGCCAAATCAACAAAATGGCCAAGGCAACCACTCACCCACCTGGTGTACTCACAGGTCATATCTCACAAGAGAGGGAGCATAGGTGAGTCACACTACAACGGATCTAGGAGTCAAACATCCACAAGGGGCAGAGCATTCCTGATCCTTCATACAACACTGAAGAAGGGGCAAAAACATTCAACAGTTTCATCGTAGGCCACTGCAAACTCACGAGAGACGAGCTCATGGCCAATGGGACACATTGTGTTCTCCTCGGTGTGGTCTATGTGGACACCGAGGCCAAGGGCCTTTATTCTAGGGTGGCCACTCCGCACACTTTGAGTGGGGTGACTTGGGCCGCCGACAGCCCCATATTGTGATCTCCGAGCTAGTGATCGCAGCCGACCACCGCGCTCAAGGGAGAAGTCTTAGGCTGAGCTACCCACACGGGCCACAACTGTGGGCTCGGGGGCTAAGCCAGGGTCATGAGCACCGGGGGCAAGGGGAGCAGAGTCGGGCTTGAGTGCACTAGGTGGTACAAGGTCAAACGTACTAGACGGCGTAGGCGCAGCTGCACTGGGCGGCAAAGAGTCAGGGACACCGGAAGACACACGGACGGGTGCAGGCACACTAGTAGGAGTAGGGGCAATGGGTGGCACAGGGTCAGGATCGCCGGTAGGCATAGGGACAAATGAAAATGCACCATTGGGAGCAGGGGCACTGGGGTCATGGTCACCGGTTGGCACAGGGACAAGTGCACTAGGGGTAGCAGGATTGGGCTGGGTTACGGGACCAATTACCACAATGGCCAGGTCGTCCTCACCGCATGACCGAGCCACAAGTGTGAGAGCCCAGACGGACCTGTCGGCAATTATGGGCCAGGAACTCTCCCCCATCCACCGGGATCCCACACACGTTGGGATGTGGTCTGCTGCCAGCGACAAGAGAATGGAGAGGTCACAGTAAGTCAGTGCCTCAAAGAACAGGGCGTCAAGAGACTCGACGACACGGTGTCGCGCCAGATCCTGTAAGCACCAAGCCTTTGATCGTGAGGACACACCAAGGAAGATGTACATGGGACCCCATAGTGAAACTTTGGAGCTCTGCTGGTCCTGAGTTAACCAAACACAAGCAAGAGAACCCCACACACAAGCCAAGTGGAGGTCAGCCCGATGGTTGAACCACAGCTTGTGTAGCATGACATGGTCTGGCAGAGGATCCTGCGGGAGGCGGTTCCAGACTCACATCATGTAGGCAAAGGACCCGAGAAGACTGCACTCAGACCGCATGGCGTGAGCCTCATCCTCCATGGTGGGGTTCTAGCACTCTGACACTCCGTTCTGCTTGGTAATAACAAGAGCGGAGACCTGGAGAAAGACTCCATGCTCGGTGAAGAATGTGTCCATGCCGCTGATGGACTCCCAACCCTAGTCTAAGCGGAACGTTTAGAGGGTGTGGTGTGACTGACGCTCAGTCATGTCAAGCCACAGGCGGATAGCAAGAACAGTATGACTCTTGTGGTGGAGGCTATAGAACCATGGCATTTGGGTGAAATCATCGATGAGGATGAGTACATCATGCCACCGATTGTCCAGAAACTCTACAAGAAGAGGGCAGAGCAGGTCCGAGTGGACCAGCTCCAACGGGTGCAGTGCTCGAGAGGAAGAATCAAGATAGATACACTGATGGATCTTGCCTTGGGTGTAAAAGAGGTTGTCGATCTGGGATGTCTTATTGAAAGAAAGCCGCATCAAGACTGAGGGCAGGCTGTGTCCAAATGAGCTTGGCCATGTGTCAAAGCCCACGTGATAGAAGCGGCGATGCAACAAGCACTGGTGCTCGAGGGAGAGTATGATGGTCACGAACACGCATGCAGATGAAGAAAAAGATAGAGGGACAGAGGAAGGTCAGCAAGGGGTGTGGTGTAGGTCATGAACGATAGACGCACGGAGGACGATAGCACAAGTATCACAGGTGGAGATAGTGGCAGACTTTCAAATTCCTTCGATCGTTTCATGGGGAGGGCGACCTCAGGGACCTTCTCGAACAACCGCGGGGAATCGAAAGTCCGTAAAGGGATGTGCTGAGAGTGTTGCACGTCAGAATGGGATCCTGGGCGGGAGTGGTATGCTGACCCAGCTTAAGTCGGCTCATCCCCTCAACGACCTCACACAGTGGGGGGCCTGCAGACCGTTGGTAGTGCACTACAGTGCCTTGTGGATGTGGCTGTCGTCCGTCGCTATCACTACTACTGCTGTCATCTCTGGCCTATGCGTACAGCCAGATGCTTGGCGTCTACTCACCCAGTTGCTAGATGCCCTGTCACTGTTGTTGTGACGGCGTTTGTATCCCTGGCTAGAGGATGCCCTCGTGTTGCTCTTGTGGGCCCCTGGCTGCAGCTGACAAAGACAGCTCCAGTCTCTGCAACATGGTGAAGATCTCGTGGAGGGTAGTCGCTTGCGCTACCTGCTCCTGCCGGCTATCCTCCTATGTGAGGAATAGCATGTGGATGGCTTGAGAGCGAGGATTTGAGATCTCAGCTATGGAGCATGAGTGGGAGGGATTGCCAGGTCCCTTCCCATCGTTTTAGTGCACCGTCGTGTGGATTGCTCGGCAAGGTAGAGCACAAAAGTGGTCGGATCAGCAATCAAACTGAGTTTTTTGAGGATTTCAAACGTTCGGAAAAATTGATGTCAGCTGAAAAAGTGGCAGTGATGTCATCACCCATAAAGATGATGTCAGCATGAAGATCGTCCAAGTGCAACAAACTTTGTAGAGATGATGCAGGAGATGATTCTGAATGCAATGGCATCGTCTTGCCAAAGAAAAACTTGTAAAAGTGCAACAACGTCATGTCTTTCTTCTCTGCCCAAAATTCCGAAAGCAATCTGAATATAAGATCGAATTTTCATTTCTTGTCCGCTACTGGGCATCAAATGAAGCTCCAGTGGATGCGATGTAGACCTCATGACTAGAGCTTTCCAATGAGCTCCTACATGTTCAAAATAGTGGTCAATTGTGGTAGTCCTACTCTCCGGCGTCCAAGGGGGGTGGTAACTGTGACTTGAAGTTAGACTTCAAAGAAGGTAGGCGGATGGTCCAGTACAACCACGTGCTTGAACTGCTAGTGGAAAGGATTGGGCAACCCACACTACCTCCGTGGTGATGGCGTGATGATGTGGCTTCAGTTTTTGTCGTAAGGACGTCTCTACTGCTATTCGGTGTTGGTGTGGGTCCATGTGGCGTGAGCTCTGACTCTCACTGCTGATGCCACTGTTGCCTCTCTACTGCACAGCTCGACAAGGGATGCCTCGCTGCTCTGATACCAGAAGAAGCTACCTGGAAGCTTCCTAGCACTAATGCTGCCGACACGGCAACCCTGTCCAGTCAGCGATCACACTAGCATAGCAGACAGGTGCCAAAAGAGCAAGGATTGGGCTAGGCGAGATGCTTATTTTTTCATGAGTAGAATAGCTTCACTATGCGAAGGGAGATGACAAGTGACAAGAACACAACATAAATGGCTGTCGCGGCGGCACGGTGGGTGATGCATGCGGCAAGGTCAGTTTTCCCTACAATCGGCCCAACACCACTGTTTTGTTCGTAACTCTACGCTCAAGCGTCCAAACAACGCACCATGTGATCTTGGAGATGCAAAATCTTGAGTCGGGCACTATGCTAGTTTGTATACATGGGTCCGGCATCGAGCGATGCACAGACAAGGAAAACACATGCAAAAAGGACGAATGGCTAGTCCACCAAGAAATTCGTGGAGTCAACAGAAAAGGAGCAAAAGGTCTTAGCAAGCAACCGAGATGCCGTAGTAGCTATCCAGCGGCTGCAGATGTGTGGATCACCACCAAACGATGCTCCGGCTTGGCCCGCGTCAGGTATCTACACGAGTATGGACACGGCTGAGTGGGCAGAGTGAGTAGTACAAGACAGACGGGGACAAATCACATCACAATAGTTAGGTCAGAACGTAACCTCGTTACATTCACTTTTGACTTGTTTGCATACCACATTTTGTAACGTTACAAAGAGTCAAAGGCAGGTTTTGATTCAATATTGTAAATCTGTTTTATGCATTGATTTTTTTCCAGCTTCGATTGGTGCTCGCAGTTCCTTCACAGAGAGCAAACTTGAATGAAAATCAGACTTTACAAGATGTTTGCAACAAACAAATAAGACCGGAGATGAGGGGAAAAAGGAAACAAAGGGTGACGGTTCTTTTATTTTTCTCACTACTCCACCAAGGACATTCTCAGAAGCATCAATTATTGCAACAGATGCACATTGGACAAGATAAGATAAGATGAGCTCTTCATCAAGATTAAGCAACTCTTGTTGTCTGCATTGAGGCTGCCCACTCTCTGTGTTACATTATCAACCAGGACATATAAAACCTTTTGTTTTGGTTTTAGATGAACCGCAAAGTCAAGTTGGGACAACATGAACCAAAGCATTATGTAGTTGCTAGGTAGTTTCCTTGTTAAGCTATGTGAGACGAGATGGGTGAGAGCAATGGGGCGCAAGACACGCCATTTATGCGGTAACCTTGCCTTAGAAATTTGCACTCGAACAAGACAAAAACGAGTGAGGGGAGCGAGCAAGCTAAGCACCGGTGAGCACGCACTCACACCAAGCATCACGCTGGTGTGGGTGAATGCTACCACCCGGCGGTCGAGTCCGACCACTCGGAATAACCCGAGGGTGGCTGCTCACCAGTCCACGGCCAAAGACGGCACGGTGGCCCCCAAAGGATGAGCACACATGAAATGTACAGCTCCCCCAGAACACTCAAGGCCAGAGCAAACATGATGCGGGGCACGGCAGTGAGAATGTACGAGCCCTAGCATCTACGGCAACACAGAATCATAAAGAGTCATGCAATGGCCACATATGTGCCAGAGGGCACACCTGGTTCCACCAACAGCTTGATGACATCAGAGGCTCCAATCAGAGCGAGCACGCCTGACACTTCCCCAGGTGAGGCCATGGTCATTTAATCTGTACATGTCTTTGCAGAATATGCGAGACAAGAGGTCATTGTGACTAGCCAACGAACTTCAACAATCCCCCATGACCCGCAGACAAGCAATCCTCACACGTGAGAGAACCACAAGACAAGATAGCCATATGCACGCCATAACTAGTCAACCCGGATTATGCGGACAGATAAGACCAACAGAGTGCAAGCACTTTTGAAGACATTTTGGCTGAGGGCCTTGGTGAGAAAATCAGCTCTCGGAGAATGTGTATCCACCAAAGCAACCTGGATGATGCCAGCAGCAATGCACTCACGAACAAAATGGTGCTCCACATTGATGTGTTTGGTGTGTGATTAATGCATGCCACTATTTTTAGCAATAGCCTTTGTGCTTTGGTTGTCACAGTGAAAAGTGACATCAAGCATGGGAACACGCAACTGTTGCAGTAGACAACATAGCCAGATGGCTTCACGCGTGCCTCCACCAAGAGCAACATACTCAGCCTCAACGGTGCTCCGAGCAACACACCCTTGTTTGCCACTTTTCTAGGAGACTACAATGTCCCCAACCAAGAAGATGCATCCTATTCGACTGCAGACGTCAGAGTCATGTACCCAATCACCGTCTCTGAAGCCGTCCACCACTACGAAGGACTGCGCACAGAAATACAGTCCAACACAAGGGGTGGATAGGGCGTAGCACACCAACCGCAACGCTGCCTCAAGATGACGCTCGCGGGGGCACTGAGAGAACTAGGACAAGAACTTCACAACAAACGCCACATCCGCTCGCGTGGTCGTTGCAAGGTACATCAGGGAGCCAATGACTCGGAGGTAGTCGGTCACATCGACTGTCTCCCCCAACTTTGACAGATCCTAGAACTTTAGTAGGGACTAGCCAGCGTATGTCATGCGTGTGGACACTGAGGGAACTGATGTTAGAAGCGAGGCAAAGCGCTCCCCCAAGCTACGTGCATATGCAGCTTGGTGAATGTGCAAGGTGCGACATCCACGGTCACGCTCCAATTCCATTCCCAGAAAAAGACGAGCTGGACCAAGGTCCTTCATTTTGTATGCCGCTTGAAGCACAGCCTTTGCAGCCGCAACAAATGCGGCGTCGGGAGAGGCAATGATGAGATCGTCCACATAGACAATGATTGCGACAAGTGGCTTGGGGGGAGCGCAGAGGAATAAGGCGGGATCCACAGCGCTCCTTCGGTACCCCTCTTTTTCAAGGGTAGCTGTGATCTCTTGGTTCCAACAATGTGGGGACTATTACAAGCCATAGAGAGCCTTGCGCAAGCGCCACACTCTGCTTGTTCCATCCGAGAGGCCAGGTGCCTGCACCATATACCGTACTTTCCACTGATTTCATTCAAAATAATTATTTTTCATTCCCTTTTTATCAGTACCATAATCATCCATGGTTTGGGTGAATCACTTCTCTAATTTGGTAACTTCATCTTGGCTACACACAAAATGAACTGAAAACAAAAATTGGAGCGCACCTCGAATCAGCTCACACATGTAACGGCGAGCACACACCGACGTGCGGAGAGCAACCGTGCTGTCGCACAGACGCACATCCCTGCGCTTCCACGACACGTCAGTGTGCTCGTCAATGCGAACAAACTGACGTGTCAGGCGAGAATTTGAAGTTTCAAAAACTCGGAACTTCGATTTCTCACACGAGGGGTCTTGTTCGGAGTCCACGCCCCGAGGAGTTAAACAGGTCCTGGGAGACTTTCAGGAACAGGGGTGGAAAGAGAAGCAGTTTGGGAGAATCACACCGCAAAATATAGTCCATTTTTGGGCAAATTCAAGTATCACATAATTCGAAAAAAAATATATTGAACGAAATCAAGGGATAGCACGGTAGATTTCCTCGTCCAACTTTCCATGGAGGAAGGCATTGTTGACATCCATCTACTCAAGCTCCCAGTCACGCTGAGCGACCACGCTAAGAAGAGCCCTTGTTATGATGTAGCGACCAACTGGGGCAAAGGTCTCGTCAAAGCCAACACCGGGGATCTGAGAGAATCCTTTAGCAGTGAGACGAGCCTTGTACCGTTCAACTGTGTTATTAGAGTTCAACTTGCGACGGTACACCCACTTGGCCGAAATTGTCTTGCGACTCAGTGGGATGTCGACGAGCCTATACGCCGTGCTCAGACAGTGCATCGAGCTCAACTTTCATGGCCTGCTCCCACAAAGAGGAGTCAGAAGCCGTGAAGGCTCCTTCCACACTCACCGGTTCGGGAAGAAGGGAAGAAAGACCAGCGGCAACAAAGCACAAGGCAACATACCCAACTACAGACGAGGATAGAGCTTCGTTAAACTCTTGCTTGATGAGAGAGTAGCAAGTGCATGTGTATGTGCATGTGTATGTGCGTGTGCATGTGCATGTGCATGTGCACGGCCAAAGCCAGCACGGTGGGCCCCTAATGATCAGCAACCGTGAAATATATAGCTCCCCCAGAATGTGTATGTGTCTATGTATGTGCGTGTGCATGTGTCCGTGCATGTGAATGTGCATGTACATGTGTATGTGCATGTTTATGTGTCTGTGCATGTGCATGTGCATGTGTCTAAACATATTTATGTGCATGTGTATATGCATATGTATGTGTATGTGTATGTGCATGTGTATGTGCATGTGTATGTGTGTTTGCATGTGCATGTGCATGTACATGTGCATGTGCATGTGCATGTGCATGTGCATGTGTCTAAACATATTTATGTGCATGTGTATATGCATATGTATGTGTATGTGTATGTGCATGTGTATGTGCATGTGTATGTGTGTTTGCATGTGCATGTGCATGTACATGTGCATGTGCATGTGCATGTGCATGTGCATGTGCATGTGCATGTGCATGTGTATGTACATGTGTATGTGTCTGTGCATGTGCATGTGCATGTGTCTGTTCATGTGCATGTGTGTGTTTATGTGCATGTGTATGTGTCTGTCTATGTGCATGTGCACGTGTATGTGCGTGTGCATGTGCATGTGCATGTGCATGTGCATGGGCATGTGAATGTGCATGCGTATGTTCATGTGTCTGTGCATGTGCATGTGCATGTGCACGTGCATGTGCATATGCATGTGCATGTGCATGTGCATATGCATTTTTATGTGCATGTCCATATATATGTGTCTGTGCTTGTGCATGTGCATGTTCATGTGTCTCTGTATGTGCATGTGCATGTGAATGTGTATGTGTGTGTGTATGTGTATGTGTCCGTGCATATGAATGTGCAATTTTATGTATGTTTTGTTCTGACTCCAACGATCTATCTGACTCCAAGTCGGCCAAGTCGACAAGTCTCCTAGAGTACATAGCGGGCGACTTGGCCTGCACGCAACTGTGCTAAATGAAAGGTACTTGTCTTCTAGAACCCCTAGAAACATGCATCGTTTTTAAGTCGCTTTGCAAAGCGATGTAAAAATTATAACCCTAGAAACATGCATCCTTGCAGGTACAACACTTGGAACACATGCCAAGGGACATGTTTTGTGTCAACGACCAGGTTTTGTACTAAAATTCAAGGAATACAAGCCAGTTCCTTGAGGCCGGGCCTGCCATCCACGCTTATCCCTATAGCGACTTCACCGACTTGGAGTAGGTAGTCTCCGACTCTACTCTTCGAGTGCCCAACTTCCCGCAGTAGCGGACAAGTAGGAGTAGCGGCCAAGGCCACCAAGGAAGTCTTGGGGCAATGGACCCATGACATCAGCATGGATGAGGTCAAGAGGATAAGGGGTAGTGGCCTTAGCCGTGGAGAACGGGGAGCGGTGCATCTTGCCGCTTGTGCAGTCAAGGCACGAGGACCTGTAATGCAGTACAAACTGTTGAATGTTTTTGCCCCTTGTTCAGTGTTGTTGGACGGATCAGGAATGCTCTGCCCCTTGTGGAGGTATGACCCCTAGATCCGTTGTAGTGTGACTCAACTATGCTCTGTCTCTTGTGAGATATGACCTGTGAGTACACCATGTGGGTGAGTGGTTACCTTGGCCATTTTGTTGATTTGGCCAAGTGAGAGGTCATGAGGTCAATCCTGGCCCCATGCATATCTTGTAGGCTGATGTCAGCTCCCAAGGTAGAAAGGTGCAGATGTGTTGCATTCCCCTCCTGCTGATGTTGCCCTGCAAACAGAGAAGTTGGGTGAGAGCGAAGGCGCTCTCACTGCTTGTGACCTTAGCGGTTGCGTGCGTGAAACTTCCCTAACCAGAGGAGTGGGCCCATAACCCTTTGCTAGCTACTGAGCTAACCACCTCCGGCAGAGAAGCCGCGAAACCGAAAAGCTCACAAAGGTT
>SZWC01000361.1:434507-445423 GCA_023375785.1 Penium margaritaceum
CCATGACCCGCAGACAAGCAATCCACACACGTGAGAGAACCACAAGACAAGATAGTCGTATGCACGCCAGAACTAGTCAACCCGGATTATGCGGACAGATAAGACCAACAGAGTGCAAGCACTTTTGAAGACATTTTGGCTGAGGGCCTTGGTGATAAAATCAGCTCTCAGAGAACGTGTATCCACCAAAGCAACCTGGATGATGCCAGCAGCAATGCACTCACGAACAAAATGGTGCTCCACATTGATGTGTTTGGTGCGTGAGTAATGCATGCCACTATTTTTAGCAATAGCCTTTGTGCTTTGGTTGTCACAGTGAAAAGTTACATCACGCATGGGAACACGCAATTGTTGCAGTAGACAACATCGCCAGACGGCCTCACACGTGCCTCCACTAAGAGCGACATACTCAGCCTCAACGCTCCTCCGAGCAACACACCCTTGTTTGCCACTTTTCTAGGAGACTACAATGCCCCCAACCAAGAAGATGTATCCTGTTCGACTGTGGACGTCAGAGTCATGTACCCAATCACCGTCTCTGAAGCCGTCCACCACAACGAAGGACTGCGCACAGAAATACAGTCCAACACGAGGGGTGGATAGGGCGTAGCGCACCAACCGCAACACTGCCTCAAGATGACGCTCGCGGGGGCACTGAGAGAACTGGGACAAGAAGTTCACAACAAACGCCACATCCGCTCGAGTGCTCGTTGCAAGGTATATCGGGGAGCCAATGACTCGGAGGTAGTCAGTCACATCGACTGTCTCCCCCAACTTTGATAGATCCTAGGACTTTAGTAGGGAATAGCCAGCGTATGTCATGTGTGTGGACACTGAGGGAACTGATGTTAGAAGCGAGGCAAAGCGCTCCCCCAAGCTACGTGCATATGTAGCTCGGTGAACGTGCAAGGTGCGACATCCACGGTCACGCTCCAATTCCATTCCCAGAAAGACACGAGCTGGACCAAGGTCCTTCATTTTGTATGCCGCTTGAAGCACAACCTTTGCAGCCGCAACAAATGTGGTGTCGGGAGAGGCAATGAGGAGATCGTCCACATAGGCAAGGATGGTGACAAGTGGCTTGGGGGGAGCGCAGAGGAATAAGGCAGGATCCACAGTGCTCCTTCGGTACCCCGCTTTTCCAAGGGTAGCTGTGATCTCTTGGTTCCAACAATGTGGGGACTATTACAGGCCATAGAGAGCCTTGCTCAAGCTCCACACTCTGCTTGTTCCATCCAAGAGGCCAGGCGCCTGCACCATATACCGTACTTTCCACTGATTTCATTCAAAATAATTATTTTTCATTCCCTTTTTATCAGTACCATAATCATCCATGGTTTGGGTGAATCACTTCTCCAATTTGGTAACTTCACACAAAATGAACTGAAAACAAAAATTGGAGCGCATCTCGAGTCAGCTCACACATGTAACGGCGAGCACACTCCGACGTGCCGAGAGCGACCGTGCTGTCGCACAGACGCACGTCCCTGCGCTTCCACGACACGTCAGTGTGCTCGTCAATGCAAACAAAATGACGTGTCAGGCGAGAATTTGAAGTTTCAAAAACTCGGAACTTCGAGTTCTCACACGAGGGGTCTTGTTCGGAGTCCACGCCCCGAGGAGTCGAACATGTCCTGGGAGAATTTCAGGAACAGGGGTGGAAAGAGAGGCAGTTTGGGAGAATCACACCCCAAAATATAGTCCATTTTTGGGAGAATTCAAGTATCACACAATTCAAACAAAATATTGAACGAAATCAAGGGACAGCATGGTAGATTTCCTCATCCAACTTGCCATCGAGGAAGGCATTGTTGACATGCATCTGCTCAAGCTCCCAGTCATGCTGAGCGACCACGCTCAGAAGAGCCCTTGTTATGGTGTAGCGACCAACTGGGGCAAAGGTCTCGTCAAAGCCAACACCGGGGATCTGAGAGAATCCTTTAGCAGTGAGACGAGCCTTGTACCGTTCAACTGTGTTGTTAGGGTTCAGCTTGCGACGGTACACCCACTTGGCCGCAATTGTCTTGCGACCCAGTGGGATGTCGACGAGCTCGTACACGCCGTGCTCAGACAGTGCATCGAGCTCAACTTTCATGGCCTGCTCCCACAAAGAGGAGTCAGAAGCCGTGTGGGCTCCTTCCACAGTCACCGATTCGGGAGGAAGGGGAGAAAGATCAGCGGCAACAAAGCACAAGGCAACATACCCAACTACAGACGAGGATAGAGCTTAGTGAAACTCTTGCTTGACGAGAGAGTAGCCAAGTGCATGTGTATGTGCATGTGTATGTGCGTGTGCATGTGCATGTGCATGTGCACGGCCAAAGCCAGCACGATGCGCCCCTAAGGATCAGCAACCGTGAAATGTACAGCTCCCCCAGAATGTGTATGTGTCTATGTATGTGCATGTGCATGTGTCTATGCATGTGAATGTGCATGTACATGTGTATGTGCATGTTTATGTGTCTGTGCATGTGCATGTGCATGTGTTCAAACATGTTTATGTGCATGTGTATGTGCATGTGTATGTGTNCCCAACTACAAACGAGGATAGAGCATAGTGAAACTCTTGCTTGACAAGAGAGTAGCCAAGTGCATGTGTATGTGCATGTGTATGTGCGTGTGCATGTGCATGTGCATGTGCACGGCCAAAGCCAGCACGATGCGCCCCTAAGGATCAGCAACCGTGAAATGTACAGCTCCCCCAGAATGTGTATGTGTCTATGTATGTGCATGTGCATGTGTCTATGCATGTGAATGTGCATGTACATGTGTATGTGCATGTTTATGTGTGTGTGCATGTGCATGTGCATGTGTTTAAACATGTTTATGTGCATGTGTGTGTGCATGTGTATGTGTATGTGCATGTGTATGTGCATGTGTATGTGTGTGTGTATGTGCATGTGCATGTGCATGTGCATGTGCATGTGCATGTGCATGTGCATGTGTATGTGCATGTGTATGTGTCTGTGCATGTGCATGTGCATGTGTCTGTTTATGTGCATGTGTGTGTATGTGCATGTGTATGTGTCTGTGCATGTGCATGTGCACGTGTATGTGCGTGTGCATGTGCATGTGCATATGCATGGGCATGTGAATGTGCATGCGTATGTTCATGTGTCTGTGCATGTGCATGTGCATGTGTACGTGCATGTGCATGTGCATGTGCATATGCATTTTTATGTGCATTTCCATATGTATGTGTCTGTGCTTGTGCATGTGCATGTTCATGTGTCTGTGTATGTGCATGTGCATGTGCATGTGCATGTGTATGTGCATGTGTATGTGTCTGTGCATGTGCATGTGCATGTGTACGTGCATGGATATGTGCATGTGCATATGCATTTTTATGTGCATTTCCATATGTATGTGTCTGTGCTTGTGCATGTGCATGTTCATGTGTCTGTGTATGTGCATGTGCATGTGCATGTGAATGTGTATGTGTGTGTGTATGTGTATGTGTCCGTGCATGTAAATGTGCATTTGTATGTATGTTTTGTTCCGACTCCAACGATCTATCTGACTCCAAGTCGGCGAAGTCGACAAGTCTCCTAGAGTAGATAGCGGGCGACTTGGCCTGCACGCAACTGTGCTAAATGAAAGGTACTTGTTTTCCAGAACCCCTAGAAACATGCATCATTTTTAAGTCTCTTTGCAAAGCGACGTAAAAATTATAACCCTAGAAACATGCATCCTTCCAGGTACAACACTTGGAACACATGCCAAGGGACATGTTTTGTGTCAACGACCAGGTTTTGTACTAAAATTCAAGGAATACAAGCCAGTTCCACGAGGCCGGGCCTGCCATCCACGCTTATCCCTATACCGACTTCACCGACTTGGAGTAGGTAGTCTCTGACTCTACTCTCGAGTGCCCAACTTCTCGCAGTAGCGGGCAAGTAGGAGTAGCGGCCAAGGCCACCAAGGAAGTTTTGGGGCAATGGACCCATGACATCGGCATGGACAAGGTCAAGAGGATAAGGGGTAGTGGCCTCAGCCGTGGAGAACGGGGAGCCGTGCATCTTGCCGCTTGCGCAGTCAAGGTACAAGGACGTGCAGGGCGGTGCAAACGTGGCAGGGTCAAGGACGTGTGCTGGCTAAAGGTGGAGCAGGCACTGGATAGCGGCAGTGTGAATGTCACGGAGGCGATGATGCAAGAGATCGGCATGATCAGGCGACAATGAGGGGGCGACATGAAAAAGAGCAGATGCAGTGGAAGACGATGGCAGCGTGAGAGGGACGCGGAACAAGTGATCACAGCGCACACCACGAAGAACGATTCAGCCAGAAGAGTGGAGGGAGATGGAGGCCAAGACGTGGCTGGACGAGAAGTCCATGCCCTAGTCGTTAAGAGTGGTCAGGGAGAGAAAACTGACTTCAAGATCGGGTACAATAAGAACGTTGGGAAAGTAGACAGTTCCACCAGGATCAACAAAACGGACGACACCAACACCTTGGACAGGGAGAAGTTGGCCGGAGCCGATGCGCACAGAACGGACGGACTAAACGAGTCCAAGACACAAACGACGAATGACAGGAGGTCATGTGATGTGTGGCCCCGGAGTCAATGATCCAGAGACCGGGGGATGCACGAGTGGATGGGGGGAACAAGACAATCAGCAACTGTACCACGTGGGGAGAGGAAAGACTGACCACCGAGACGAGTGGGGAATGTGTGGGATTGCCAATGTTTCAATCCAGGCACGATCATCAGGCAAGTCCCCTTGAACACCACCAGAAGCATCACCACGAAGAGTAGCATCAGACTCACAGATAGACACATGGGAATGGCCACTCACACTCTCACCTCCTTGAGAGCGGAGGAGAAAACGTTCTGCCAGTCGATACTCAAGAGTACGCTCCTCATCACGGCGATCTGAGGAGCAGTCTGAGGAGCGGTCGGAGGAACGGTCGGAGAAGTGTCCATCCTCACGAGTCCAATGAAGCACTGAGTAGTAAGAGGAAGGACTGTAGTATGGAGGGCCAGAAGGTGGAGGGATCCAACCCCAAGGGCTGGGCACAGGTGGTGTCGGTTGGAGAGGGGCAAGAGTGGTGGAGAGTGGTGATGTAGAGGAGGAGGACGCGGAGGACGCAACAGTCACGGAAGCAGCGGTGGAGGAGGCGGTGACACCCGTGCGGGCCCAGTGAGCGTGCATAGAGGATGCAAGGCGCACGTCGTCACGTGGGGCCGGGCACTTTGGTGCAGAGTGGTCGGTGGCGCCACAGTTCTAGCAGGTGACCATGGTAGCGGCAGGGTCGGAGGTGTTGCCACCGCGGCCACCCCCACGCACCTTACCTCCACGACCACCACCACGGCCGGAGCCACGCCCCCCTCCCCCACAAGAAGCAACTTGGGTGGGATGAGCGGCAGCCTGAGAAGAGGAGGGAGCGAAAGTCACTGCAACAAAGGAGGATGAGAAAGAGGTAGTAACAGCAATGAGTGTAGCGATTGCGCTACACTCTACAATGCATGTGTTTTTTTTGCAGGGCGTTCCACCAGTCAGTGAGACACGAGGCAGTGAAGACAAAGAGGGAGCCGATCCCAAGTGGAGAGTCAATAGGGACGGGCGCAGAGGCAAGGCGCTCGAGTTCTACCTGAGAGACGTGGAGATAGAGGTCAGAAAGCTCAGGGATAGGTCCAGCAACAATAGAGATATAGGCAGAGAGGGTACCAGGGGCTGCCCAGCCAAGATCCCTTAGCAAATGCAGATTGCGCGCCCAATACTCATCTGCCGTCTCGTCCGCTCGCATCTGTAGAGTGTTGAATTGAACTGTGAGGGCACTCTGGGCGGAATGCCTAGTTACTGTTTTACACCGACGTATGAGTGCATAAGTGCCGTCGGGATCAGCAACGATGCCGCGGGAGGGGTCTGGGTTGGATGTACGAATGTCATCAAGGAGACTATCGCGGTCATATGAGGGCTCGTACTACACGAGCAACCTCGGCAGGCTGAGGTACGAATGACGGCTTGGCAGGGGAGTAATACTCCCAAAGCAGCTCACCCTGGGCCCATGCACTGAAGCGCGTCTCCCAGGATGTGAAGGTGAGTTTGGATGTAAACTGTGGTGGCGGTGTCTCAAAGTCCTTCTGCCTAGCAGGGAGAAGAGCGCGGACGAATCTTGCTGCTGAGAGAGGGGGGAATGAGGAGTTGGTGACATTACCATTGGGTGGAGCTCATGAATTTGCTGAGCCTGAATCAGCAGAGGGAAGGACTGTAGCAAGACCTAGGATGGTAAGCAAACGCTCAGTGGCTAATGTGGCCACTGCAGCCGCTAGCTCCTGTTATGCTTCCCGTCCCTGATAGACGGGGACCCTCCAGTTCACCTCATCTTCTGCCTTTCGGCACTCTGCTTGTGCTTCACTAAGAGCGGCATGAAGGGCCTCTATAGTCTCCACTGGCCTAGGCATGATGAGAGTAGGAAATCAAGAATGCAAATGAGCGGGGTCTAGATGGATGAGAGAGGGTGCAATGCAATGCTATGCAGTGTAATGCAGTGCAATGCAATGGAGTGATGCTGTGGAGTGCTCACAGAGCTAGTGGCATGGAAGAAGGGTGAAGAGTGGAGGAACCACTGATGCGGCTGACAAGAATAGGACCGCCACCCAGCCTGCGACGGCCACAGTGAGACACAGGACCCCCGTAACTGTGGCTCCGGCAACTGCACCTGAAGCTGATGCCACAAGAACAATAGTGGTGATGTGCGACGTTCTATCTCGTGGAGCGCCCATAGGTGTCGCCAATGCTGTGGTAGTAGATGCTCAAATGGATCCAACAGCACTGGATGTGGCGTCTGCTATAGTGGAAGTTGCTGCGACAACAGAGGCGGCTGCTGCTGTGACCTGTGTGGCAATGTTTGCGGTGGCAGCTGCAAGCAGGGTGAGAGAAGCTACAGCGTGTGAATAGGCCTCAGCTGCACGACCGACGGCCGTTTGTGTGGGGGCACGGCAGGCTCTGGCCGTGGCAGCGAAAGTGGCAGCGGCGCCTGCAGCTGCGTCAAGAATGCGCCAACTCAGCCAATGAAGTCAGTGTGAACGGGCAGGAGAGGAATATTTCCATGAAGTTCAGGTGCTTTTGATGGCCTAGTGCTGCAACGAATGTAGGAGAAGGGGTAGGAGAAGGTGCAGGTGCCGAGGAGGGGTTGGACGGTAGAGAGGTACGAGGAGGTTGCATCCTTGGAGGAAGGGGCGGTGGAGGTAGGTCGTCAGGCGTGTAGACTTGCCGATTTATTTCTGCTTCACGCTCCTCACGTTTGCGCTCGTCAGCTGCAGCAAGCTCCTCACGCCAGAATACGCTATCCCGCATGCAAAACCACAACAGCATGTCGTCGTCGGTGGGTGGAGGTTTGTCAAAGACTCTCGGATCCTCCCACCCAGGATTTGTGCACTGAGAGGCTGTGCGTGGAGAGTCCAAATCCTCGTCCGCATGACCGTCAAGAGGAGGAGACTCCAGGGCAAGAGGGTTAGGGTTGTTGTCGCAGCCAAGAGAGACGTGGATCACTGAGAGAGAAATTCTCAGCACCGGGTCCCTTGCTGTCAGAGAGCACTGTGATGGACCTTGGAAGGAACTCGGTGTAAAGAGTGAGATGCTGCAAGAGGTCTGCTGCCACAAGATGCTAGCATGCGAGACCAGAGGGCACAACAGAGGAGTGCCAACGAGTGAGGCCCAAGCTGGATGCAAGACATGTACCTCTTCCCCAAAGGGACAGTGGGTGTAGGCTGGAGAGATCGTTAGACTCGCTTCCGCGAAGGTATGAAGACGGCGGCACCGGTAGTGCTGCTGTAAGAGTAGCGATGGCCAAGGATAGTTGTTGTGGTGGGTGTCGGCTGTGGCGAAAGTCCCACGTGGCAAGAGTGCCATGCTCTCTGCTCAGGCACGGGAACTGTAGGCTCATGAATAGGCTAACAATGAACTGATGGCGGCAGCTTAAAAGAGATGAGCAGCTCGATAAGATTGCCGTAGCGGAAATCGGCGAAGACCTCTACGAGTGCAGAGCACTGCCCTGTTAACGAGTGGCAGGAGAGGTGCCACACGTAGGCAGGTGAATGAGCAGTGGCAAAGAGACGACGGGCCCAACAAGAGTGGGCTGCGGTAGAGCACCGCGGGGTTGTTGAGGAGACCTCGGCATCTTAGTCATTGTTCCATGATTCACGAGGTGCAGGGTTTGGCCCCTGCAGCTCTAATACCAGTAGTTGCTTGGTAGTTTCCTCGTTAAGCGGTGTGAAACGAGACGGGTGAGAGAAATGGGGCACAAGACACGCTATGGATGCAGTAACCATGCCTTAGACATTTCCACTCAACCAAGACAAAAACGAGTGAGGGGAGCGAGCAAGCTAAGCACCGGGGAGCACGCACCCACACCGAGCATCACGCTCGATGGGTGAATGCCACCACCCGAGGGTCGAGCCCGACCACTCGTAATAACCCGAGTGTGGCTGCTCACCAGTGCATAGCCAAAGCCGGCACGATGGCCCCCTAAGGATCAGCACCCGTGAAATGTACAACTCCCCCAGAACACTCAAGGCCAGAGCAAACATTATGCAGGGCACGGCAGTAAGAATGTACGAGCCCTAGCATCTACCGCAACACAGAATCATAGAGAGTCATGCAATGGCCACATATGTGCCAGAGGGCACACGTANTGATGACATCAAAGGCTCCAATCAGAGCGAGCACGCCTGACGCTTCCCCAAGTGAGGCCATGGTCATTGAATCTGTACATGTGTGTGCAGAATTTTGGAGACAAGAGGTCATAGAGTTGTGAGTAGCCAACAAACTTCAACACTCCCCCATGACCCGTAGACAAGAAATCCACACACGTGAGAGAACCGCAAGACAAGATAACCAGATGCACACCATAGCCAGTCAACCCGGATTATGCGGAAAGATAAGACCAACAGAGTGAAAAGCACTTTTGAAGACATTTTGGCTGAGGGCCTTGGTGAGAAAATCAGTTCTCTAAGAACGTGTATCCACCCAAGCAACCTAGATGATGCCAGCAGCAATGCACTCACAAACAAAATGGTTCTCCACATGGTTCTCCATGTGTTTGGTGTGTGAGTGATGCATGCCAATGTTTTTGGCAATAGCCTTTGTGCTTTGGTTGTCACAGCGAAACCTGATGCAACGGGTGGGAACACGCAACTGATGCGGCAGACGACATAGCCAGACAGCCTCAGCGGTGCTACAAGCAACACACCTTTGTTTTCCACATTTCCAGGAGACTGCAGTGCCACCAACCAGGAAGATGTATCCTGATCGACTGCGGGTGTCAGAGCCATGTGCCTAGTCACTGTCCATGATGCCGTCCACCATAACGGAAGGCTGTGCATGGAAATACAGTCCAACACGAGGGGTGGCTAGGGCGTAGCGCACCACCCGTAACGTTGCCTCAAGATAACGCTCGTGGGGACATTGAGAGAACTGGGATAAGAAGTTCACACCAAACGCCACATCCACTCGCGTGGTCGTTGCAAGGTACATCAGGGAGCTAATGACTTGGAGTTAGTCGGTCACATCGAATGTCTCCCCCAACTTTGAAAGATCCTGGGACTTCAGTAGTGACTAGCCGGCGGGTGTCATGGGTGTGGACGCTGTGGGAACTGATGTTAGAAGCAGGGCGAAGCCCTCCCCCAGGCTACGTACATATGCAGCTTGGTGAACGTGCAAGGTGCGACGTCCACGGTCACGCTCCAACTCCATTCCTAGAAAGACACCAGCTGGACCAAGGTCCTTCATTTTCTATGCTGCTTGAAGCACAGCCTTTGTAGCCGCAACAGATGCGGCGTCGGGAGAGGCAATGAGGAGATCGTCCACATAGACAAGGATAGCGACAAGTGGCTTGGTGGGAGCGCTGAGGAATAAGGCATGATCCACGACGCTCCTTCAGTACCCCCCTTTTTCAAGGGTCGCTATGATCTCTTGGTTCCAACAGTGTGGGGAATGTTTCAAGCCATAGAGCGCCTTGCACAAACGCCATACTCTGCTTCTTCCATCCGAGAGGCCAGGCAGCTGCACCATATAGTTTTCCTTGTTTAACTTGCCATGGAGGAAGGAATTTTTAACATCCATCTGCTCAACCTCCCAGTCATGTTGAGCGTCTAGGCTAAGATTAGCCCTGGCTGTGGTGTAGCGACCAACTCGGGCAAAGGTCTCGTCAAAGTCAACACCGGGGATCTGAGAGAATCCTTTTGCAGTGAGACGAGCCTTGTACTGTTCAACTATGTTATCAGGGTTCAGCTTGCGACGGTACACCCACTTGGCCGCAACTGTCTTGCGACTCGGCCGGAGGTCGACGAGCTCCTACACACCATGCTCACACAGTGCATCGAGCTCGGCTTTCATGGCCTGCTCCCACTAAGAGGAGCCAGAAGCCGTGCGGGCTCCCTGCATAGTCATTGGTTCGAGAGGAAGGGGAGAAAGACCAGCAGCAGCAAAGCACAAGGCAACATACCCAGCTATAGACGAGGACAGAGCTGAGTCAAACTCTTGCTAGACGAGAGAGTAGCCAAGTGGATGTGTATGTGCGTGTGTATGTGCATGTGCATGTGCATGTGCATGTGCACGGCCAAAGCTAGCACGGTGGCCCACTAAGGATGAGCACCCATGAAATGTACAGCTCCCCCAGAATGTGTATGTGTCTGTGCATGTGCATGTGCATATGTCTGTGCATGTGCATGTGCATGTGTATGTGCATGTGTATGTGTCTGTGCGTATGCATGTGTCTGTGCCTGTGCATGTGCATGTGTATGTGTATGTGTATGTGTATGTGCATGTGCATGTGCATGTGTATGTACGTGTGCATGTGCATGTGCATGTGCATGTGCATGTGCATGTGTATGTGCATGTGTATGCGTCTGTGCATGTGCATGTGCATGTATGTGTGCATGTGCATGTGCATGTGTATGTGCATGTGTATGT
>SZWC01000362.1:0-27842 GCA_023375785.1 Penium margaritaceum
GGGAGGGGGCGGCCGTGTTGTGCTACCTCAACTCTACCTTCGAGCCTAAGCTGTGGGAGGGTAGGGGGATGTCATAATGCGGTCGCAAATCTGTCCTCCAGGTCGTCCACGGAACATCCCTCTAGGGGGTGGGAGGGAGTATTCGAGTGAAGGCACGTATGCGTAACTAAAACAAACCGACGTGGTGTCAAAGGGAGAAACCCTTTTCTACTTATTGAATAGCAAGTGCAAATACTTTCAACAAGTAGAGGAACGGTGTGGCTACCATGTACAATGACCAACCAGATTAGGCATGTGCCACTTACCATGACCAATTAATTTAACTATGTGTGGTTAACGTTAACAACCCATACAATGGGCCACGAATTGTATGAGAGGGAAACAAAGGGTTGAGAACACCAAGTATTGCATAGCAAGCACAAGGGGATTCAATACGTTGTCGCACGTTGTGGAGACCATGCACGATGACCAACCAAAGTAGCTATATGTCACTGACCAAGACCAAATCATGTCACTACATGTGGTAAACTTTGACAACTCACAACACGAGTCACAAATGGTCAGGATGGAAGGTAATGGTTTGTGAATACTAGTTATCTACTAGCAAGTACAAATACCTTCAATATGTAGTGGCACAATGTGGCGTTAATGCAAAGTGACCAACCAAAGTATGCATATGTCACTAACCATGACGAATAAGTTTTACTTCATGTGGTCAACGTTGAAAACGCATAACATGAGTCACAAATGGTCAGAGGGAAAAACAATGGATTGGGAACACTAGTTATCAACTAGCAAGTACAAAGACCTTCAACAAGCAGTGGCACGGTATGGCTAGCGTGCACAGTGACCAACCAAAGGATGCATACGTCAATGACTACGACCGAATAAGTCCACTATGTGTGGTCAACATTGACATCTCATAACACGAGTTACACATGGTCAGAGGGAGAGACAAGGGTTTGGCAAGCCTGTGTATTGGCTAGAAAGGACAAAGAACTTCAATACGTAGTGGCACGGTGTGGCTAATTTGCACACAAAACAATCACACTAGGCATATGTCACTGATCATGACCATAGCATTTCAATATGGGTGGTCAACGTTGACCAACCATATCACGAGTCACAAACGGTCAATAGATAAAACAATGCTATGAGAACATCGGTTCTCAACTACCAAGTAGAACAACCTTCAGTCAGTAGTAGCACGGTGTGGCTACCATGCACAATGACCGACCAAATTAGGCATATGTACTTCCTTAGACCAAAGAAATCCGCTGTGTGTGGTCAACGTTGACAACTCATAATACGAGTCTCAAATGGTTAGAGGGGGAAACAATGGGTTGGGAACATCAAGTATCACATAGTAAGCACAAGGGGCTTCAATACATTGTGGCACAGTGTGGAGACCATGTACGACGACCAACCAAAGTAGTCATATGTCACTGACCATAACCAAATAATGTCACTACGTGTGGTAAACTTTGAGAACTCAGAACACGAGTCACAAATGGTCAGGGTGGAAGGTAATGGTTTGTGAATACTAGTTACCTACTAGCAAGTACAAATACCTTCAATATGTAGTGGCACAATGTGGCTTCAATGCACAGTGACCAACCAAAATATGCATATGTCACCAACCATGACGAACAAATTTCACTTCATGTGGTCAACGTTGAAAATGCATAACACGAGTCACAAATGGTCAGAGGGGAAAACAATGGATTGGGAAGCCTATGTATTGGCTAGATAAGACAAAGAACTTCAATACAGAGTGGCACGGTGTGGCTAATATGCACACCAAGCAATAAAACTAGGCATATGTCACAGATCATGACCAGGGAATTTCAATATGGGTGGTCAACGTTGACCAACCATAACACGGGTCACAAACGGTCAGGAGAGGAAACAATGATATGAGAATATCGGTTCTCAACTACCAAGTACAATGACCTTTAGTCAGTAGTAGCACGGTGTGGCTACAATGCATAATGACCGACCAAAGTAGGCATATGTACTGCCTTTGACCAAAGGAATCTGTTGTGTTTGGTCCACGTTGACAACTCATAATGCGAGTCACAAAGGGTCAGAGGGGAAAACAATGGTTTGGGAACACCACGAATCACATAGCAAACACAAGGGGCTTCAATACGTCATGGCACGGTGTGGAGACCATGCACGATGACCAACCAAAGTAGGCATGTGTCACTGGACCATGGTCAGTGGACCATGACCAAATAATGTCACTAAGTGTGGTAAACTTTGACAACTGAACACGAGTTCCAAATGGTCAGGGTGGAAGGTAATGGGTTATGAATGCTACTTATCTACTATAAAGTACAAATACCTTCAATATGTAGTGACACAATGTGGCTTTAATGCACAGTGACCAACCAAAGTATGCATATGTCACTGAACATGACAAAAGAATTTCACTTCATGTGGTCAACGTTGAAAACGCATAACACGAGTCACAAATGGTAAGATGGGAAAAGAATGGATTGGGAACACTAGTCATCAACTAGGAAGTGCAAAGACCTTCAACAAGCAGTGGCACGGTATGGCTAGCGTGCACAGTGACCAACCAAAGGATGCAGACGTCACTAACTACGACTGAATAAGTCCACTATGTGTGGTCATCATTGACAACTCGTAGCACGAGTCACAAATGGTCAGAGGGAGAGACAATGGTTTGAGAAGCCTACATATTGACTAGAAAGGACAAAGAACTTTAATACGTAGTGGCATGGTGTGGCTAATATGCACACCAAATAACCAAACTAAGCATATGTCACTGATCATGACCACATAACTTCAACATGGGTAGTCAACGTTGACCAACCATAACACAAGTCGCAAACAATCATGACACAAAACAATGCTATGGGAATATCGGTTCTCAACTACCAAGTACAATGACCTTCGGTCATTAGTAGCACGGTGTGGCTACCATGCACAATGACTGACCAAAGTAGGCATATGTATTCACTTCACCAAAGAAATCCGCTGTGTGTGGTCAACATTGACACCTCGTAATACGAGTCACAAATGGTCAGAGGGGGAAACAATGGTTTGGGAACACAAAGTATCACATAGCAAGCACAAGGGGCTTGAAAACGTTGTGGAAGGGTGTGGAGACCATGCACGATGACCAACCAAAGTAGGCATATGTCACTGACCATGACCAGGTAAGGTCACTAAGTGTGGTATACTTTGACAACTCACAACACAAGTCACAAATGGTCAGGGTGATAGGTAAAGGTTTGTGAATACTAGTAATCTACTAGCAAATAGAAATAAGTTCAATATGTAGTGGCACAATGTGGCTTCAATACACAGTGACCAACCGAAGTATCCATATGTCACTAACCATGACGAGCATAATTCACTTCATGTGGTCAATGTTGAAAACGCATAACACGAGTCACAAATGGTCAGAGGGGCAAACAATGGACTGTGAAGCCTGTGTATTGGCTAGGAAGGACAAAAAACTTCAATACGTAGTGGCACGGTGTGGCTAATATGCACACCAAACAATCAAACTAGGCATATGTCACTGCTCATGACCAGGGAATTTCAGTATGGGTGGTCAAAGTTGACCAACCATAACACGAGTCACAAATGGTCAGGAGAGGAAACAATGCTATGAGAATATTGGTTCTCAACTACCAAGTACAATGACCTCCAGTCAATGATAGCGCGGTGTGGCTACCATGCACAATGACCAATCAAAGTAGGCATGCTTAATGCCGTTGACCAAAGAAATCCGCTGTGTGTGGTCCACGTTGACAACCCATAATACGAGTAACAAATGGTCAGAGGGGGAAACAATGGTTTGGAAATACCAAGTATCACATAGCAAGCACAAGGGGCTTCAATACGTCGTGGCATGGTGTAGAGACCATGCACGATGACCAACCAAAGTAGGCATATGTCACTGACCATGACCAAATAATGTCACTAAGTGTGGTAAACTTTGACAACTCACAACACCAATCACAAATGGTCACGGTGGAAGGTAATGGTTTGTGAATACTCCTTATCTACTAGCAAGTACAAATACCTTCAATATTTAGTGGCACAATGTGGCTTCAATGCACAGTGACCAACCAAAGCATGCATATGTCACTGAACATGACAAAATAAATTCACTTCATTTGATCAATGTTGAAAACGCATAACACGAGTCACAAATGGTCAAAGGGGAAAACAATGGGTTGCGAACACTAGTTATCAACTAGGAAGAACAAAGACCTTCAACAAGTAGTGGCACGGTATGGTTAGCGTGCACAGTGACCAACCAAAGGATGCACACGTCGCTTACTACGACTGAATAAGTCCACTATGTGTGGTCAACATTGACAACCCATAATACGAGTCACAAATGGTCAGAGGGGGAAACAGTGGTTTGGGAACACAAAGTATCACATAGCAAGCACAAGGGGCTTCAATACATTGTGGCAGGGTGTGGAGACCATGCACGATGACCAACCAAAGTAGGCATATGTCACTGACCATGACCAAGTAATGTCACTAAGTGTGGTAAACTTCGACAACTTACAACACGAGTCACAAATCGTCAGGGTGGAAGGTAATGGTTTGTGAATACTAGTTATCTACAAGGAAGTACAAATACCTTCCATATGTAGTGGCACAATGTGGCTTCAATACACAGTGACCAACCAAATTATGCATATGTCACTAACCATGACGAACAAATTTCACTTCAGGTGGTCAACGTTGAAAATGCATAACACGAGTCACAAATGGTCAGAGGGGGAAACAATTGATTCGGAAGCCTATGTATTGGCTAGAAAGGATACTTGCTAATCGATACCAAGTATTCCCAAACCATTGTTTCCCCCTCTGACCATTTGTGACTCGTATTATGAGTTGTCAACGTTGACCACACACAGCGGATATCTCTGGTGAAATGTAGTACATATGCCTACTTTGGTCAGTCATTGTGCATGGTAGGTACACCGTGCCACTACTGCCTAAAGGTCATTGTACTTGGTAAGTGAGAACCGATATTCTCATAGCATTTTTTCCTCTTCTTACCGTTTGTGACTCGTGTTATGGTTGGTCGGCGTTGACCACCCATACTGAAATTCTATGGTCATGATTTGTAACATATGCCAAGTTTGATTGTTTGGTGTGCATATTAGCTACACCGTGCCACCAATTATTGAAGTTCTTTGTCCTTTCTAGTCAATACATATGCTTCCCAAACCATTGTCTCTCCCTCTGACCATTTGGGACTGGCGTTATGAGTTGTCAATGTTGACCACACATAGTGGACGTATTCGGTCGTAGTCAGTGACGTATGCATCCTTTGGTTGGTCACTGTGCACGTTAGCCATACCGTGCCACTGCTTGTTGAAGGTATTTGTACTTGCTAGTTGATATCTAGTGTCCCCAATCCATTGTTTTCCCCTCTGACCATTTGTGACTCGTGTTATGCCTTTTCAACATTGACCACGTACGTGAAATTTGTTCGTCATGGTTAGTGACATATGCATACTTTGGTAGGTCACTATGCATTGAGGCCACATTGTGCCACTACATACTGAAGGTATTTTCACTTGCTAGTAGATAACTAGTATTCACAAACCATTACCTTCCACCCTGACCATTTGTGACTCGTGTTGTGAGTCGCAACGTTTACCACACTTAGTGACATTATTTAATCATGTTCAGTGACATATGCCTACTTTGGTTGGTCATCGTGCATGGTCTTTACACTGTCCCACAACGTATTGAAGCCCCTTGTGCTTGCTATGTGATACTTGGTGTTCCAAACCATTGTTTCCCCCTCTGACCACTTGTGACTCGTATTATGAGCTGTCAACGTTGACCACACACAGCGGATTTCTTTGGTCAAAGGCAATACATATGCCTACTTTGGTCGGTCATTGTACATGGTAGCCACACCGTGCTACTACTGAATGAAGGTCGTTGTACTTGGTAGTTGAGAACCGATATCCCATAGCTTTGTCTCCTGTCCTGACCGTTTGTGACTCGTGTTATGGTTGGTCAACGTTGACCACCCATATTGAAACTATGTGGTCATGATCAGTGACATATGCCTAGTTTGGTTGTTTGGTGTGCATATTAGGTGCACCGTGCCACTACGTATTGAAGTTCTTTGTCCTTTCTAGTCAATACATAGGCTTCCAAAACCATTTTCTCAACCTCTCACCATTTGTCACTCGTGTTATGAGTTGTCAATGTTGACCACACATAGTGGACTTATTCGGTCGTAGTCAGTGACGTATGCATCCTTTGGTTGGTCACTGTGCACTGAAGCTATAGCGTGCCACTGCTTGTTGAAGGTCTTTGTACTTCCTAGTTGATAACTAGTGTTCCCAACCCATTGTTTTCCAATATGACCATTTATGACTCATGTTATGCGTTTTCAACGTTGACCACACGAAGTGAAATTCTTTCGTCATAGTCAGTGACATATGCATGCTTTGGGTGGTCACTGTGCATTGAAGCCACATTGTGCCACTACATATTGAAGGTATTTGTACTTGCTAGTAGATAACTAGTATTCACAAACCATTACCTTCCACCCTGACCATTTGTGACTCGTGTTGTGAGTTGTCAAAGTTTACCACACGTATTGAATCCCCTTGTGCTTGTTATGTGATACGTGGTATTCCCAAACCATTGTTTCCCCCTGTGACCATTTGTGACTCGTATCATGAAATGTCAGCGTTGACCACACACAACGGATTTCTTTGGTCAAAGGCAGTAAATATGCCTGCTTTGGTCGGTCATTGTACATGGTAGCCATACCGTTCTACTACTGAATGAAGGTCGGTGTACTTGGTAGTTGAGAACCGATATTCCCATAGCATTGTTTCCTGTCCTTATCGTTTGTGACTCGTGTTATGGTTGGTCAACGTTGACCACCCATATTGAAATTATGTGGTCATGATCAGTGACGTATGCCTATTATGGTTGTTTGGTGTGCATATTGGCCATACCATGCCACTACGTATTGAAGGTATTTGTCCTTTCTAGTCAATACATAGGCTTCTTAAACCGTTGTGTCTCCCTCTGACAATTTGTGGCTCGTGTTATGAGTTGTCAATGTTGACCACACATAGCGGACTTATTCAGTCGTAGTCAGTGACGTATGCATCCTTTGGTTGGTCACTTTGCACGCTAACCATACCGTGCCACTGCTTGTTCAAGGTATTTGTACTTCCTAGATGATAACTAGTGTTCCCAATCCATTCTTTTCGCCTCTGACCATTCGTGACCCGTGTTATGCGTTTTCAGCATTGACCACATGAAGTGAAATTCTGTTGTCATGTTCAGCGACATATGCATACTTTGGTTGGTGAGTGTGCATTGACGCCACATTGTGCCACTACATATTGTAGGTATTTGTATTTGGTAGTAGATGACTAGTATTCAAAAACCCTTGCCTTCCACCCTGACCATTTGTGACTCGTGTTGTGAGTTGTCAAAATTTACCACACTTAGTGACATTATTTGGTCATGGTCAATAACATATGCCTACTTTGGTTGGTCATCATGCATGGTCTCCACACCGTGCCACAACGTATTGAAGCCCCTTGTGCTTGCTATGTGATTCGTGGTGTTCCCAAACCATTGTTCCCCCCTCTGTCCATTTGTGACTCGTATTATGAGTTGTCAGCGTGGACCACACACTGCGGAATTCTTCGGTCAAAGGAAGTACATATGCCTACTTTGGTCAGACATTGTGCATGGTAGCCACTTCTTGTTACTACTGGCTGAAGGTCGTTCTACTTGGTAGTTGAGAACCAATGTTCTCATAGCATTGTTTCCTCTCCTAGTCGTTTGTGACTCGTGATATGGTTGGTCAAGGTTGACCATCCATATTGAAATTCTGTGGTCATCATCAGTGACATAGGCCTAGTTTGATTGTTTTGTGTGCATATTAGCCACACCGTTCCACTACGTATTGAAGTTCTTTGTCCTTTCTATCCAATACATAGGCTTACCAAACCATTGTCTCTCCCTCTGACCATTTGTAACTCGTAATATGAGTTGTCAATGTCGACCACACATAGTGGACTTGTTCGGTCGTAGTCACTGGCATATGCATCCTTTGGTTGGTCACTGTGCACGCTAACCATGCCGTGCCACAGCTTGTTGAAGGTCTTTGTACTTGCTAGTTGATAACTAGTGTTCCTAACCCATTGTTTTCCCCTCTTATCATTTGTGACTCCTGTTATGTGTTTTCAACGTTGACCACATGAAGTGAAAATTGTTGGTCATGGTTAGTGACATATGCATACTTTGGTTGGTCACTGTGCATTGAAGCCACATTGTGTCACGACATATTGAAGGTATTTGTACTTGTTGGTAGAAAACTAGTAGTCACAAACCATTATCTTCCACCCTGAATTTTTGTGACTCCTGTTATGAACTGTCAATGTTTACCACACTAAGTGACATTATTTGGTCATGGTCAGTGACATATGCCTTCTTTGGGTGGTCATCGTGCATGGTCTCCACACCGTGCCACAACGTATTGAAGCCCCATTGTGCTTCCTATGTGATACTTGGTGTTCCCAAACCATTGTTTCCCCCTCTGACAATGCGTGGCCCATATTATGGGTTGTCAACGTTAACCACACATTGTAAAGTTATTTGGTCATGGTAAGTGGCACATGCCTAATCTGGTTGGTCATTGTACATGGTAGCCACACGGTTCCACTACTTGTTGAAAGTATTTGCACTTGCTAGTCAATAAATAGCAAAGGGTTTCTCCCTTGGACACCAGGTCGGTTTCTGTTTATTTGTTACGCGTAGGTGCCTTCACTGGAATACTCCCTCCGACGCCCCTAGAGGGATGTTCCGTGGACGACCAGGAGGACAGATTTGCGACCGCATTATGACACCCCCCTACCCCCCCACGGCTTAGGCTCGAAGGTAGAGTTGAGGAAGCACAACACGGCCGCCCCTGCCCCCCCCCCCCTCCAGGTCGCGAACCTATTCTATATTGCGCGTATGAGGATTCAAAACCAGGACCTATCGCTCCAGAATCTAACTCTATAAGCACTGAGCCAACTCACATGATTTTCATATGTTGTCCAAATGACATTAGAAGGGTTCCTATGGGTAAAGGGGATAAAATAAGGGGGTGTAAGATTATAGAGTAGTTTTCAAAAGTATGAATGATAACAAGTTCAGTTTATTCATAAACAATTGACGCAGACTAAGTTCTGAATTTTGCAACTTCGAGCTTGAATAACCTCTCAACCATTGCTGCGATTGACTAGCTGTAAGAAGGAAAGTTGACAGTACACATTGAAACCCTTCTTATGATATTCAATGACACAATAATATTTTGGTTGGTCATTGTGCATGGTAGCCATACCGTGCCACCACTTATTGAAGGTCTTTATACTTGCTAATCGGTACCAAGTATTCCCAAACCATTGTTTCCCCCTCTGACCATCTGTGACTCGTATTATGAGTTGTCAACATTGACCACACACATCGGATTTCTCTGGTCAAATGCTGTACATATGCCTACTTTGGTCGGTCTTTGTGCATGGTAGGCACACCGTGACATTACTGACAGAAGGTCATTGTACTTGGTAGTTGAGAACCAATATTCTCATAGCATTTTTCCTCTTCTTACCGTTTGTGACTCGTGTTATGGTTGGTCGGCGTTGACCACCCATACTGAAATTATGCGGTCATGATCAGTGACATATGCCAGGTTTGATTGTTTGGTGTGCATATTAGCCACACCATGCCACTACGTATTGAAGTTCTTTGTCCTTTCTAGTCAATGCATATGATTCTCAAACCATTCTCTCTCCCTTTGACCATTAGAGACTGGCGTTATGAGCTGTCAATGTTGACTACACATAGTGGACTTATTCGGTCGTAGTCGGTGGCGTATGCATCATTTGGTTGGTCACTGTGCACGCTAGCCATACCGTGCCACTGCTTGTCAAAGGTCTTTGTACTTGCTAGTTGATATCTAGTGTCCCCAATCCATTGTTTTCCCCTCTGACCATTTGTGACTTGTGTTATGCCTTTTCAACATTGACCACGTACGTGAAATTTGTTCGTCATAGTTAATGACATATGCATACCTTGGTTGGTCACTGTGCATTGAGGCCACATTGTGCCACTACATGCTGAAAGTATTTGAACTTGCTAGTAGATAACTAGTATTCACAAACCATTACCTTCCACCCTGACCATTTGTGACTTGTGTTGTGAGTTGTCAAAGTTTACCACACTTAGTGACATTGATAAATCATGGTGAGTGCCATATGCGTACTTTGGTTGGTCATCGTGCATGGTCTCTACACCGTCCCACATTATATTGAAGCCCCTTGTGCTTGCTATGTGATACTTGGTGTTCCAAACCATTGTTTCCCCCTCTGACCATTTGTGACTCGTATTATGAGCTGTCGACGTTGACCACACACAGCGGATTTCTTTGGTCAAAGGCAGTACATATGCGTACTTTGGTCGGTCATTGTACATGGTAGCCACAGCGTGCTACTACTGAATGAAGGTCGTTGTACTTGGTAGTTGAGAACCGATATCCCATAGCTTTGTTTCCTGTCTTGACTGTTTGTGACTCGTGTTATGGTTGGTCAACGTTGACCACCCATATTGAAATTATGTGGTCATGATCAGTGACATATGCCTAGTTTGGTGTGCATATAAGGCACACCGTGCCACTACGTATTGAAGTTCTGTGTCCTTTCTAGTCAATACATAGGCTTCCCAAACCATTTTCTCTCCTTTTGACCATTTGTGACTCGTGTTATGAGTTGTCAATGTTGACCACACATAGTGGACTTATTCGGTCGCAGTCCCTGACGTATGCATCATTTGGTTGGTTACTGTGCACGCTAGCCATACCGTGCCAATGCTTTTTGAAGGTCTTTGTACTTCCTAGTTGATAACTAGTCTTCCCAACCCATTGTTTTCCCCTCTGACCATTTGTGACTCGTGTTATGCGTTTTCAACGTTGACCACATGAAGTGCAATTCTTTCGTCATGGTCAGTGACATATGCATACTTTGGGTGGTCACTGTGCATTGAAGCAACATTGTGCCACTACATATTGAAGGTATTTGTACTTGCTAGTGGATAACTAGTATTCACAAACCATTACCTTCCACCCTGACCATTTGAGATTTGTGTTGTTAGTTGTGAAAGTTTACCACACTTAGTGACATTATCTGGTCTTGGTCAGTGACATATGCTTACTTTGGTTGGTCATCGTGCATGGTCCCCATACTGTGCCACAACGTATTGAAGCCCCTTGTGCTTGCTATGTGATACCTGGTGTTCCCAACCCATTGTTTCCCCCTCTGACCATTTGTGACTCGTATTATGAGTTGTCAACGTGGAGCACACACAGCAGATTTCTTTGGTCAAAGGAAGTAAACATGCCTACTTTGGTTGGTCGTTGTGCAAGGCAGCCACACTGCGCTACTACTGACTGAAGGTCATTGTATTTGGTAGTTGAGAACCAGTATTCTCATAGCATTGTTTCCTCTCTTGACCGTTTGTGACTTGTGTTATGGTTAGTCAATGTTGAGCACCCATATTGAGATTCTCTGGTCATGATAAGTGACATATGCCTAGTTTGATTGTTTGGTGTGCATATTAGCCACACCGTGCCACTACGTGTTGAAGTTCTTTGGCCTTTCTAGCCAATACATAGGCTTCTCAATCCATTGTTTTACCTACTGACCATTTGTGACTCGTGTTATGCGTTTTCAACGTTGACCACATGAAGTGAAGTTTGTTCGTCATGGTTAGTGACATATGCATACTTTGGTTGGTCATTGTGCATTGAAGCCACATTGTGCCACTACATATTGAAGGTATTTGTACTTGCTAGTAGATAACTAGTATTCACAAACCATTACCTTCCACTCTGGTCAGTTGTGACTCGTGTTGTGAGTTTTCAAAGCTTACCACACTTAGAGACATTACTTGTTCATGGTCAGTGACATATGCCTACTTTGGTTGGTCATCGTGCATGGTCTCCACACCGTGCCACAACGTATTGAAGCCCCTTCTTCTTGCTATGTGATACTTGGTATTCCCAAACCATTGTTTCCCACTCTGACCATTTGTGACTCGTATTATGAGTTGTCAACGTTGACCACAAACAACGGATTTCTTTAGTCAAAGGCAGTACATATGCCTATTGTGGCCGGTCATTGTAAATGGTAGCCACACCGTGCTACTACTGACTGAAGGTGGTTGTACTTGGTAGTTGAGAACCGATAATCTCATATCATTGTTTCCTCTCCTGACCGTTTGTGACCCGTGTTATGGTTGGTGAACGTTGACTACCCATATTGAAATTCTCTGTTCATGATCAGTGACATATGCCTAGTTTGATTGTTTGGTGTGCAAATCAGCCACACCGTGCTACTACGTATTGAAGTTATTTGTCCTTTCTAGGCAATACATAGGCTTCCCAATCCATTGCTTTCCCCTCTGAGCAGTAAACCCTAAACGTTGACCACATGAAGTAAAACTTGTTCGTCATGGTGGGTGACATATGCATACTTTGGTTGGTCGCTGTCCATTGAAGCCACATTGTGCCACTACATATTGAAGGTATTTCTACTTGCTAGTAGACAACTAGTATTCACAAACCATTACCTTCCACCTAGACCATTTGTGACTCGTGTTGTGAGTTGTCAAAGTTTACCACACTTAGTGACATTATCTGGTCATGGTCAGTGACATATGCCTACTTTTGTTGGTCATCGTGCATGGTATCCACATCATGCCACAACGTATTGAAGACCCTTGTGCTTGCTATGTGATACTTGATGTTCCCAAACCATTGTTTCCCCTCTGACCATTAGTGACTTGTATTATAAGTTGTCAACGTTGACCACACACAGCGGATTTCTTTGGTCAAACAAAGTATGTATGCCTACTTTGGTCGTTCATTGAGCATAATAGCCACACCGTCCTACTACTGACTGAAGGTTTTTCTACTTGGTAGTTGAGAACCGATATTCCCATAGCATTGTTTCCTGTCCTGACCGTTTGTGACTCGTGATATGGTTGGTCAACGTTGACCACTCATATTGAAATTATGTGCTCATGATTAGTGACATATGCCTGGTTTGATTGTTTTGTGTGCATATTAGCCACACCGTGCCACTACGTATTGAAGTGCTTTGTCCTTTATAGTCAATACATAGGCTTTCCAATCCATTGTCTCTCCCTCTAACCATTTGTGACTAGTGGTATGAGTTGTCCATGTTGACCACACATAGTGGACTTATTCGGTCGTAGTCAGTGACATAAGCATCCTTTGGTTGGTCACTGTGCACGCTAGCCATACCGTGCCACTGCTTGTTGAAGGTATTTGTAATTCCTAGTTGATAACTAGCCTTCCTAACCCATTGTTTTCCCCCCTGACCATTTGTGACTCGTGTTATGCGTTTTCAATGTTGACCACATGAAGTGAAATTAGTTTGTCATGGTTAGTGACATATGCATACTTTGGTTGGTCACTGTGCATTGAAGCCACATTGTGCCACTACATATTGAAGGTATTTGTACTTAGTAGTAGAAAACTAGTATTCACAACCCATTACCTTCCACCATGACCATTTGTGACTCGTGTTGTGAGTTGTCAAAGTTTACCACACTTAGTGACATTATTTGGTCATGGTCAGTGACATATGCCTACTTTGGTCGGTCATCGTGCATGGTCTCCACACCGTGCCACAACGTATTGAAGCCCCTTGTGCTTGCTATGTGATTCATAGTGTTCCCAAACCATTGTTTCCCCCTCTGACCATTTGTGAATCGTGTTATGAGTTGTCAACGTGGAACACACACAGCGGATTTCTTTGGTCAAAGGAGGTACATATGCCTACTTTGGTCGGTCATTGTGCATGGTAGCCACACCGTGCTACTATTGACTGAAGGTCCTTATACTTGGTAGCTGAGAAGCATACATAGGCTTACCAAACCATTGTCTCTCCCTCTTACCATTTGTGACTCGTGTTATGAGTTGTCAATGTTGACCACACATAGTGGACTTATTCGGTCGTAGTTAGTGACGTATGCGTCCTTTGGTTGGTCCTTGTGCACGCTAGCTATACCGTGCCACTGCTTGTTGAAGGTCTTTGTTCTTCCTAGTTGATAGCTAGTGTCCCCAACCCAGTGTTTTCCCCTTTGACCATCTGTGACTCGTGTTATGCGTTTTCAACGTTGACCACATGAAGTGAAAGTCTTTCGTTCTGTTCTGTGACATATGCATACCTTGGTTGGTCACTGTGCATTGAAGCCACATTGTGCCAGTACATATTGAAGGCATCTGTACTTGCTAGATAACTAGTATTCACAAACCATTACCTTCCACCCTGACTATTTGTGACTCGTGTTGTGAGTTGTCAAAGTTTACCACACTTAGTGACATGATTTGGTCATGGTCAGTGACATATGCCTACATTGGTTGGTCATCGTGCATGGTCCCCACACTCTGCCAAAGCGTATTGAAGCCCCTTGTGCTTGCTATGTGATTTGAGGTGTTCGCAACCCATTGTCTCCCCCTCTAACCATTTTTTACTCGTATTATGAGTTGTCAACGTGGACTACACACAGTGGATTTCTTTGGTCAAAGGCAGCACATATGCCTACTTTGGTCGGTCATTGTACATGGTAGCCACACCATGCTACTACTGACTGAAGGTCGTTTTACTTGGTAGTTGAGAATCAATAATCTCATAGCATTGTTTCATCTCCTGACCGTTTGTGACCCGTGTTATGGTTGGACAATGTTGACCACTCATATTGAAATTCTCTGGTCATGATCAGTGACATATGCCTAGTTTGATTGTTTGGTGTGCATATTAGCCACGCCGTGCCACTACGTATTGAAGTTCTTCGCCCTTTCTAGCCAAAACATAGGCTTCCCAATCCATTGCTTTCCCCTTTGACCATTTGTGACTTGTGTTATGCCTTTTCAACATTGACCACATGAAGTGAATTTTGTTCGTCATGGTTAGTGACATATGCATACTTTGGTTGGTCACTGTGCAGTGAAACCTTCTTGTACCACTACATATTGAAGGTATTCGTACTTGCTAGTACATAACAAGTATTCACAGACCATTTCTTTCCAACCTGACCATTTGTGACTCGTGTTGTGTGTTGTCAAAGTTTACCACGCTTAGTGAGATTACTTTGTCATGGTCAGTTACATATGCCTACTTTGGTTGGTCATCGTGCATGGTTCCTACACTGTGCCACAACGTATTGAAGCCCCCTGTGCTTGCTATATGATACGTGGTGTTCCCAAACCATTGTTTCCCCCTCTGACCATTTGTGTCTCGTATTATGAGTTGTCAACGTGGACCACACACATCGGATTTCTTTGGTCAACGGCAGTAAATATGCCTACGTTGGTAGGTCATTGTACATGGTAGCCACACCGCGCTACTATTGACGGAAGTTCATTTTACTTGGTAGTTGAGAACCGATATTCTCATAGCATTGTTTCACCTCTTGACGGTTTGTGACTTGTGTTATGGTTGGACTACGTTGACCGCCCATATTGAAATTCTCTGGTCATGATCAGTGACATATGCCTAATTTGGTTCTTTGGTGTGCATGTTAGCCACACTATGCCACTACGTATTGAAGTTCTTTGTCTTTTCTAGCCAATACATAGGCTTCGCAAACCATTGTATCTCCCTCTGACCATTTGTGACTCGTGTTATGAGTTGTGAATATGGACCACACATAATGGACTTATTCGGTCGTAGTCAGTGACGTATGGATCCTTTGGTTGGCCACTGTACACGCTAGCCATACCGTGCCACTGCTTGTTGAAGGTCTTTGTACTTGCTAGTTGATGAGTAGTGTTCCCAATCCATTGTTTTCCCCTCTGACCATTTGTGACTCGTGTTATGCGTTTCCAATGTTGACCACATGAAGTGAAATTCTTTCGTCATGGTCAGTGACATATGCATACTTTGGGTGGTCACAGTGCATTGAAGCCACATTGTGCCACTACATATTGAAGGTATTTGTACTTGCTAGTAGATAAATAGTATTCACAAACCATTACCTTCCACCATGACCATTTGTGACTTGTGTTGTGAGTTGACGAAGATTACCACACTTAGTGACATTATTTGGTCATGGTCAGTGACATATGCCTACTTTGGTTGGTCATCCTGCATGGTCCCCACACCAGGCCACAACGTATTCAAGCTCCTTGTGCTTGCTATGTGATAGTTGGTATTCCCAAATCATTGTTTCCTCCTGTGACCATTTGTGACTCGTATTATAAGTTGTCAACGTGGACCACACACAGCATATTCCTTTGGTCAAAGGCAGTACATATGCCTACTTTGGTCAGTCATTGTGCATGGTAGCCAGACCGCGCTTCTACTGACTGAAGGTCATTGTACTTGGTAGTTGAGAACCAATATTCTCATAGAATTGTTTCCTCCCCTGACCATTTGTGACTCGTGTTATGGCTGGTCAACGTTGACCACCCATATATAGATTCTCTGGTCATGATCAGTGACATATGCCTAGTTTGATTGTTTGATGTGCATATTAGCCACAGCGTGCCACTACGTATTGAAGTTTTGTGTCCTTTCTAGACAATACATAGGCTTCCCAATCCATTGTTTTCCCCTCTTACCATTTGTGACTCGTGTTATGCGTTTTCAACGTTGACCACATGAAGTGAAATTTGTTCGTCATGGTTAGTGACATATGCATGCTTTGGTTGGTCACTGTGCATTGAAGCCACATTGTGCTACTACATATTAAAGGTACTTGTACTTGGTAGTAGAAAAATTGTATTCACAAACCATTACCTTTGACCCTGACCATTTGTGACTTGTGTTGTGAGTTGTCAAAGTTTGCCACACTTAGTGACATTATTTGGTCATGGTCAGTGACATATGCCTACTTTGGTTGGTCATCGCGCATGGTCTCCACACTGTGCCACAACGTATTGAAGCCCCTTGTGCTTGCTATGTGATACTTGGTGCTCCCAACCCATTGTTTCCCCCTCTGACCATTTGTGACTCGTATTATGAGTTGTCACCGTTTACCACACACAGCGGATTTTTTTGGTCTAAGGCAGTACATATGCCTACTTTGGTCGGTCATTGTACATGGTAGCCACACTAAGCTACTACTGAATGAAGGTCGTTGTACTTGGTAGTTGAGAACCGATATTCCCATAGCATTGTTTCCGCTCTTGACCGTTTGTGACTCATGTTATGGTTGGTCAACGTTGACCACCCATATTGAAGTTATGTGGCCATGATCAGTGACATATGCCTAGTTTGGTTGTTTGGTGTGCATAACAGCCACATCGTGTCACTACGTATTGAAGTTCCTTGTCCTTTCTAGTCAATACATAGGCTTCCCAAACCATTTTCTCTCCCTCTGACCATTAGGGACTCGTGTTATGAGTTGTCAATATTGACCACACATAGTGGACTTATTCGGTCGTAGTCAGTGATGTATGCATTGTTTGGTTGGTCACTGTGCATGCTAGCCATACCGTCCGACTGCTTGTTGAAGGTCTTTGTACTTCCTAGTTGATAACTAGTGTTCCCAACTTATTGTTTTCCCTTGTGACTATTTGTGACTCGTGTTATGCGTTTTCAACGTTGACCACATGAAGTGAAATTCTTGTCATGGTCAGTGACATATGCATACACTGGGTGGTCACTGTGCATTGAAGCCACATTGTGCCACTACATATTGAAGGTATTTGTACTTGCGATTAGATAACTAGTATTCACAAACCATTACCTTCCACCCTGACCATTTGTGACTCATTTTGTGAGTTGTCAAAGTTTATCACACTTAGTGACAATATTTGGTCATGGTCAGTGACATATGCCTACTTTGGTTGGTCATCGTGCATGGTCCCCACACCGTGCCACAACGTATTGAAGCCCCTTGTGCTTGCTACGTGATACGTGGTGTTCCCAAACCATTGTTTCCCCCTCTGACCATTTGTGACTCGTATTATGAGTTGTCAACGTGCACCACACACAGCGGATTTCTTTGGTCAAAGGCAGTAAATATGCCTACTTTGGTCAGTCATTGTGCATGGTAGCCACATCGCGCTATTACTGACTGAAGGTCATTGTATTTTGTAGTTGAGAACTTATACTCTCATGGCATTGTTTCCTCTCACGACCGTTTGTTAATCCTGTTATGGTTGGTTAACGTTGACCGCCCATATTGAAATTCTCTGGTCATGATCAATGACATATGCCTAGTTTGACTGTTTGGTGTGCATATAAGCCACACCGTGCCACTACGTATTGAATTTCTTTGTCCTCTCTAGCGAATGCATAGGCTTCCCAATCCATTGGTTTCCCCTCTGACCATTTGTGACTCGTGTTATGCGTTTTCAACGTTGACGTCATGAAATCAAATTTGTTCGTCATGGTTAGTGACATATGCATACTTTGGTTGATCACTGTACATTGAAGCCACATTGTGCCACTACATATTGAACGCATTTGTACTTGCTATTAGATAACTAGTATTCACAAACCGTTACCTTCCACCCTGACCATTTGTGACTCGTGTTGTGCGTTGTCAAAGTTTACCACACTTAGTGACATAGCTTGGTCATGGTCATTGACATATGCCTACTTTGGTTGGTCATTGTGCATGGTCTCCGCACCGTGCCACAACGTATTGAAGCCCCTTGTGCTTGCTATGTGATACTTGGTGTTCCCAAATCATTGTTTCCCCCTCTTACCCTTTGCGACTCGTAGTATGAATTGTCAACGTTGACCACACACAGCTGATTTCTTTGGTCAAAGGCACTACATATGCCTACTTTGGTCGGTCATTGTGCATGGTAGCCACACCGTGCTACTACTGTCTGAAGGTTGTTGTACTTGGTAGTTGAGAACCGATATTCCCATAGCATTGTTTCCTGTTGTGACCGTTTGTGACTTGTGTTATGGTTGGTCAACGTTGACCACCCATATTGAAATTATGTGGTCATGATCAGTGACATATGCCTAGTTTGGTTGTTTGGTGTGCACATCAGCCACACCGTGCCACTATGTATTGAAGTTCTCTGTCCTTTCTAGTCAATACATAGGCTTCCCAAACCATTGTCTCTCCCTCCGACCATTTGTGACTCGTGTTATGAGCTGTCAATGTTGACCACACATAATGGGCTTATTCGTTCGTAGTCAGTGACGTATGCATCCTTTGGTTGGTCACTGTGCATGCTAGCCATAACGTGCCACTGCGTGTTTAAGGTCTTTGTACTTCCTAGTTGATAACTAGTGTTCCCAACCCATTGTTTACCCCTCTGACCATTTGTGACTCGTGTTATGCGTTTTCAACGTTGACCACATGAAGTGAATTCTTTGGTCATGTTCAGTGACATATGCATACTTTGGTTGGTCAGTGTGCATTGAAGCCACATTGTGCCACTACATATTGAAGGTATTTGTACATGCTAGTATATAACTAGTCTTCACAAACCATTACTTTCCACCCTGACCATTTGTGACTCGTGTTGTGAGTTGTCAAAGTTTACCCCACATAGTGACATTATTTAGTCATGGTCAATGACATATGCCTACTTTGGTTGGTCATCGCGCATGGTCTCCACACCGTGCCACAACGTATTGAAGCCCCTTGTGCTTGCTATGTGATATTTGGTGCTCCCAAACCATTGTTTCCACCTATGACCATTCGTCACTCGTATTCTGAGTTGTCAACGTTGACCACACACATCGGATTTCTTTGGTCAAAGGCAATACATATGCCTACTTTGGTCAGTCATTGTGCGTGGTAGCCACACCGTGCTACTAGTGACTGAAAGTTGTTGTACTTGGTAGTTGAGAACCGATATTCCCATAGCATTGTTTTGTGTCCTGACCGTTTGTGACTCATGTTATGGTTGGTCAACGTTGACCACCCATATTGAAATTATGTGGTCATGATCTCTGACATATGCCTAGTTTGGTTGTTTGGTGTGCATATTAGCCACACCGTGCCACTACGTATTGAAGTTCTCTGTCCTTTCTAGTCAATACATTGGCTTCCCAAACCATTGTCTCTCCCCCTGACCATTTTTGACTCGTGTTATAAGTTGTCAATGTTGACCACACATAGTGGACGTATTCGGTCAAAGTCAGTGACGTATGCATCCTTTGGTTTGTCACTGTGCACGCTAGCCATACCGTGCCACTGCTTGTTGAAGGTCTTTGTACTTCCTAGTTGATAACTAGTGTTCCCAATCCATTGTTTTCCCCTTTGACCAGTTGTGACTCGTGTTATGTGTTTTCAACGTTGACCACATGAATTGAAATTCTTTCGTCATGTTCAATGACATATGCATACTTTGGGTGGTCACTGTCCAATGAAGCCACATTGTGCCACTACATGTTGAAGGTATTTGTACTTGCTAGTAGATAACTAGTATTCACAACCCATTACCTTCCACCCTGACCATTTGTGACTCGTGTTGTGAGTTGCCAAAGTTTACCACACTTAGTGACATTATTTGGTCATGGTCAGTGATATATGCCTACATTGGTTGGTCATCGTGCATGGTCTCCACACCGTGCCACAACGTATTGAAGCCCCTTGAGCTTACTATGGGATACTTGGTGTTTTCAAATCATTGTTTCCCCCTCTGACCATTTATGACTCGTATTATGAGTTGTCAACCTTGACCACACACAGCGGATCTCTTTGGTCAAAGGCATTACATTTGCCTGCTTTGGTCGGTCATTGTGCATGGTAGCCACATCGTGCTACTACTGACTTAAAGTTGTTGTACTTGGTAGTTGAGAACCGATATTCTCATAGCATTGTTTCCTCTCTTGACCGTTTGTGACTCGTGTTATGGTTGGTCAACGTTGACCACCCATATTGAAATTCTCTGGTCATGATGAGTGACATATGCCTAGTTTGATTGTTTGGTGTGCATATAAGCCACACCGTGCCACTACGTGTTGAAGTTCTTTGTCCGTTCTAGCCAATACACAGGCTTCCCTATCCATTGTTTTCCCCTCTGACCATTTGTGACTCGTGTTATGCGTTTTCAACGTTGACCACATGAAGTGAAATTTTTTCGTCATTGTTAGTGACATATGCATACATTGGTTGGTCACTGTGCATTGAAGCCACATTGTGCCACTACATATTGAAGGTATTTGTACTTGCTAGTAGATAATTAGTATTCACCAACCATTACCTTCCACTCTGACCATTTGTGACACGTGTTGTGAGTTGTCAAAGTTTACCTCACTTAGTGACATTACTTGGTCATGGTCAGTGACATATGCCTACTTTGGTTGGTCATCGTGCATGGTCTCCATACCGTGCTACAACGTATTGAAGCCCCTTGTGCTTGCTATGTGATACTTGGTGTTCTGAATCCATTGTTTCCCCCTCTGACCATTTGTGACTCGTATTATGAGTTGTCAACGTTGACCACATATAGCGGATTTCTTTGGTCAAATGCAGTACATATGCCTACTTTGGTCGGTCATTGTGCTTGGTAGCCTCACACTGCTACTACTGACTAAAGGTCGTTGTACTTGGTAGTAAAGTACCGATATTCTCATAGCATTGTTTCCTGTCCTGACCGTTTGTGACTCGTGTCATGGTTGGTCAACGCTGACCACCCATGTTGAAATTCTGTGCTCATGATCAGTGACATATGCCTAATTTGGTTGTTTGGTTTACATAGTAGCCACTCCGTGCCACTACGTATTGAAGTTCTTCGTCCTTTCTAGTCAATACATAGGCTTCCCAGCCCATTTTCTCTCCCTTTGACCATTTGTGACTCGTGTTATGAGTTGTCAATGTTGACCACACATAGTGGACTTATTCGGTCGTAGACATTGACGTATGCATCCTTTGGTTGGTCACTGTGCACGCTAACCATACCGTGCTACTGCTTGTTGAAGGTATTTGTACTTCATAGTTGATAACCAGTGTTCCCAATCCATTGTTTTCCTCTATGACCATTTGTGACGCGTGTTATGCGTTTTCAACGTTGACCACATGAAGTGAAATTCTTTTGTCATGTTCAGTGACATGCATAATTTGGTTTGTCACTGTGCATTCAAGCCACATTGTGCCACTACATATTGAAGTTATTTGTACTTCCTGGAATATAACTAGTATTCACAACCCATTACCTTCCACCCTGACCATTTGTGACTCGTGTTGTGAGTTGTCAAAGTTTGCTACACTTAGTGACATTATTTGGTCATGGTCAGTGACATATGCTTACGTTGGTTGGTCATCGTGCATGGTCCCCACACCGTGCCACAACGTATTGAAGCCCCTTGTGCTTGCTATGTGATACCTGGTGTTCTCAAACCATTGGTTCCCCCTTTGACCATCTGTGACTCGTATTATGAGTTGTCAACGTTGACTACACACAGCGGATTTCTTTGGTCAAGGGCAGTACATATGCCTAGTTTGGTCGGTCTTTGTGCATGGTAGCCACACCGTGCTACTACTGACTGAATGTAGTTGTACTGGTAATTAAGAACCGATATTCCCGTAGCATTGTTACCTGTCCTGACCGTTTGTGACTTGTGTTATGGTTGGTAAATGTTGACCACCCATATTGAAATTATGTGGTCATGATCAGTGACATATGCCTAGTTTGGTTGTTTAATGTGCATATTGGCCACACTGTGCCACTACGTATTGAAGTTCTTTGTCCTTTCTAGTCAATACATAGGCTTCCCAAACCATTGTCTCTCCCTCTGACCATTTGTGACTTGTGTTATGAGTTGTCAATGTTGACCATACATAGTGGACTTATTCGGTCGTAGTCAATGACGTATGCATCCTTTGGTTGGTCACTGTGCAGGCTAGCCATACCGTGCCACTGCTTGTTGAAGGTGTTGAATGTTTTTGCCCCTTGTTCAGTGTTGTAGGACGGATCAGGAATGCTCTGCCCCTTGTGGATGTAAGACCCCTAGATTTGTTGTAGTGTGACTCAACTATGCTCTGTCTCTTGTGGGATATGACCTGCGAGTACACCATGTGGGTGAGTGGTTACCTTGGCCATTTTGTTGATTTGGCCAAGTGAGAGGTCATGAGGTCGATCCTGGCCCCATGCATATATTGTTTGCTGTGGAAGCTTCCAATAAAGAAAGTCTGTAGCTTCTTGGACGCTACATGGTTGGTCTGTCACCTTGACACTATGATGCTTATGTGTCAAGCCCACAGTGCAATTCTATTGGTGATGTGGCTGGTTGAGGCCACTTCCCAGGAATGTGCTTTTGAGTTCTAGGACTGAACAGACAGCTATAAAAGGACTTGTCTTGCATGCTGATAAATCAACCCTTGCTTGATGCTCTCCTGCGTATTGACGACTTGAGCTCTTCTTGAGATGTAATGCTAAAGCGTTAGTACTCTTCAAGGTGAAGTGTATGCCTGATTAAGTTTGGGGTGCATGATACATGTCAACAAAGGAAGAAGGCCTAAAAACCTTTGTGAGCTTTTTGGTTTTGCGGCTTCTCTGCCAGAGGTGGTTAGCTCAGTAGCTAACAAAGGGTTATGGGCCCACTCCTCCGGTTAGGGAAGTGTCACGCACGCAACCGCTAAGGTCACAAGCAGTGAGAGCGCCTTCGCTCTCACCCAACTTCTCTGTTTACAGGGCAATATCTTCAGGAGGGGAATGCAACACATCTGCACCTTTCTACATTGGGAGCTGACATCAGCCTACATCAGCCTACATCAGCCTACATCTGCTTGCAACGGCCAACGGTAATAGGGGAAGCGGTTTCCTCTTCTCACCAGCAGCCTACGGCGGCCTCAAACACAGGTTCATCGGCATCAACAACAGGTGCAGCAGCTGACGCAGTTGTAGTTGTGGGGATGGGAGGGACAGGGGAACCAGGGAATCATTCGCCCATCCTCAAGTTTGATGGAGAGGGATTTGCACTCTGGAAGTGGCCGTTTGAGATCATCATGGATGACAGAGATCTGCTAGGATATTTTGACGGAAGTATCCCAGCACCAATGGAGGAGGGTGCTGACCTTGTGGCATGGGTCAAGCTGAACAAGAAGGCTCTCGCCATTCTTGTGTCCTCCATACAACCCTCAGTCCTTTCGCACATCAGCGATTGTACAGTGGCAGCCGCGGCATACGCCAAACTCGGCAAGGTGTTTCAGTCCTCCTCACTTGCCAATCGTCTCTTCATTCTACAAACCCTCATCAACATGAGGCTTGGTGAAGGGGAGGATGTCTCCGCCTTCATGTAGAAGTTTGAGATGCTCTTGCAACAAGCCACTGGCATGGGGTGGGACCTGAAATCCGACATGCAGGCCATGATCTTTCTGATGACGCTGCCGGAATGTTGGGGCCCCACGATAACAGTGATTGGAGGGTGGACTGAAGATCTTGTTTCGTACACCACCGTCTTTGAGCATGTGCGGAATGAAGCCATGCGTCGTAGCAATAGTGAAGCAAACATGGCTGCCTTTGCCTCACGGAGCAGCGGCACCTTCCGCAATACCTCATCCTCTGGGTACAAGGGAAACAACAGCACTAACAATAGTGGAAGGGGTGCAAAGCGCCAAGGAAACTGCCACAACTGTGGCAAGGCCGGACACTGGGCTCGAGAGTGCCGTGCACCCAAGAGAGAGAGAGGAGACGGGGATGAATGGCGAGGGAGAAATGGTGGGAAGGATCCCACAAGCTTGATGGCTGAGTGTGCCTCCAACAAAGGGCGGGCGATACTCAGGCCAGGAGCCTATGGCCATGACTCGGGCACAAACGAGCACACCACTTACGAGAAGAGAGACTCCATCTCTCTTGCTCCGTGTAACAAGAACTTCAGAGTCGCCAACGGCAAGGTTGAGGTAGCTGAGGGGATTGGTGAGAAGCTGGTCACAGTGGGTGTCAACGGTGAAGTTTCCAACCTCAAGCTAGAGGAGGTGGTCTACTTGCCCTCCTTCACAGCCAACCTGCTCTCCGTCTCTAAGATAACTGACCATGGCATGACAGTGGTCTTTACAGAGAAGGAAGCAGTGATAGTTCCCACCAAGGACATCAACATTTCCTACTCTTCCAAGAAGGTTGTCGCACACGTTCCTCGCGTTGATGGACTCTACGTCTTGCAGACCAAAATGACAACTTCAACGGCTGAATCTTTGGCCAAGAGTGATGATGAGGAGAGCAGCGATGCAGACTCAGATGAGGAAGGACATGTTGGAGCAGCGGAAGCAGTGGAAGCAGAGGATTCGGCAAAAAACCGCAAGCAAATGCAGCCACCGGGGCTGTTCATTCTAACGTGTGCACATCCTCCAAGAACATGTGGCACAAGCGCTTTGGACACGTGGCTCATCGCACATTGGAGCTCGTGGGAAAGCAGGAGCTAGTGCGTGGGATGGAGCTAGGTGATGATGTGGAGGGAGCGGAGATAATGTGTGAGCCATGCCTTCAAGGCAAGGCAAAAAAGAAACCCTTCAAGCGCAATGGAACGCGTGCTCTCGCACCTCTTGATATTGTCCACTCTGACGTATGTGGTCCCTTTCGCATACCATCAAATGGAGGCAGCCGATATTTCCTCACATGCATCGACGACAACAGCCGTAAAGTCTGGATATACTTTCTAAAAAAAAAAAGTGAGGTGAAGGAGAGTCTACAGGCCTTTGTCGCTATGGTTGAGCGACAGAGTGGAAAGAAGGTGAAGGCATTCACGACAGACAATGGGGGAGAGTACGAAGCTTGCAGGGAGTGGCTCAAGACACAGGGCATTGAACACCAGAAAACTACGCCCTACTCACCTCAAAGCAACGGCATAGCAGAGAGGATGAACCAGACGCTCCTAGGCATGACAAGGTGCATGCTCTTTGACGCCAAGCTTCCTCCTAGGTTCTGGGCTGAAGCAGCACGTACGGCTACATACCTTGTCAACCTCACACCTGCAGCAGCTCTGCGAAGGAGAGGCAAGAAGAAGCAGACACAGCAGTTGAAGACGCCTCAAGAAGCATGGTCAGGCAGGAAGCCGGACGCCTCCCATCTCAGGGTGTTCGGTTGCACCGGGTTTGCCAAGGTCCAGGCCGGGGAGGGCCCTGGAAAGCTCGATGCAAGAGCACGAAAGTGTATCTTCATCGGTTACGACACTGCCCACAAAGCCTATCGACTGTAGGACCAAGGAGCCAAGAAGGTCATCCGCAGCAAAGACGTGGATTTCCACGAAATTTCTCTGAGTAAGGGAGAGCATCTCGAACTCGAGAACGCTCCATAACAGGGAGAGTGGCTCACTCTCCTAGAAGAGGGAGACAAAGCACCAGCACAATGGGATAGGTGCTGCAACAGGGAGAGGAGCTCGTGAAGATGACTATGAGGAATCAGACTCTGATTCCGACGTATCCGATCCTCCGGAACATGAGGATGATGCCTCTCCCATCATCAACGACGAACCATACCTCCAGCCTCTACATCAACAGCACCAGGCAGCAGGTTCAAGGAGCAGGTCACGCCTCAAAGTACCTCGGCAACATTACGACGCAGATAAGGGTGAATGGACAGGCTTCAACTATTCATTCTTGATTCAAGAGGAGCCAACGTCTGTCGTAGAGGCACTCACTCGGCCTGACAAAGCAGAGTGGGACGAAGCAACTCGCAGTGAAATCAGCTCCATTGAAGAGAATGGGACCTGGGTGCTGGTGGACAGACCTGCCGGGGCTCACGTTGTGGGGTCCAAGTGGGTGCTGAAAGTAAAAAGGAAACAAGATGGCAATATAGACAAGTACAAGGCACGGGTGGTAGCAAAGGGGTTCTCCCAACGGCCTGGCGCAGAGTACGATGAGACCTTTGCCCCAGTTGTGACGCTTGCCTCCATCCGGTCAATGCTCGCCATTGCTGCTGCCGAGAACATGGAGGTCCACCAGATGGATGTCAAGACAGCCTACCTTTACAGCAAACTTGACAAGGAGGTATTGATGAAGGTTCCGGAGGGGGTTGATGCTCCTCAGGGCAAGGTGTGTAGATTGGTGAAGGCACTCTATGGGCTAAAACAAGCGCCAAGACTTTGGTACCAGGAGATGGACACCTTCATGGCCAAGGAGTCCTTCATGCACTGCGACAATGACCCGAGCATGTACGTGCATGAGAGTGACAAAGGGACTATGTTGGTCGCCTTGTACGTTGATGACCTGATTCTATGCTCCTCTTCAACGCAGCTGCTAGACGATCTCAAGGGGCAGCTGAGTAGCTGATTCAAGATGAAGGACATGGGTCCTCTTGACTTCTATATTGGAATTGCAATCAAGCGCGACAGAGCAGCAGGTACCATCAGCTTGAACCAGACAAAATACATCGACTCCATCCTCAAACGATACGACATGGCAGATTGCAAACCTGCAAGCACACCCATGAGCTCGGAGTGCACACTCTCCACCTCCATGTCCCCATCCAACGAAGCGGAGAAAACTGACATGCTGGGCATCCCATATCAGTCTGCAGTGGGCAGTCTGATGTATGCCATGGTCGCCACCCGACCAGATATAGCCCATGCTGTTGGGCAGGTGAGCCGGTTTGTGGCCAGTCCCGGTCCACTTCACAGGCAGGCCGTGAAGCGCATCATGCGCTACCTTCAGGGGACGCGGCACGTGGGACTCCAGTTTGGAGGCATCGTTGGATCCGCATCACTCCGTCTCATGTGCTACACTGATGCTGATTGGGGAGGGAATATCGATGACAGAAAATCTACCTCCGGCTTTGTGTGTATGTTGAATGGAGGTGCAGTCAGTTGGGCAAGTCGCAAGCAGGAATGTGTCTCTTTGTCAACAGCTGAAGCTGAGTACAT
>SZWC01000362.1:42829-61018 GCA_023375785.1 Penium margaritaceum
TGTCACTGACCATGACCAAATAATGTCACTAAGTGTGGTAAATTTGACAACTCACAACACGAGTCACTAATCGTCAGGGTGGAAGACAATCATTTTTGCATACTAGTTATTGACTAGCAAGTACAAATACCTTCAATATGTAGTGGCACAATGTAGCTTCAATGCACAGTGACCAACCAAAGTATGCATATGTCACTAACCATGACCAACAAATTTCACTTCATGTGGTCAACGTTGAAAACGCATAACACGAGTCGCAAATGTTCAGATGGGATAATAATGGGTGGGGAAGACTAGTTATCAACTAGCAAGTACAAAGACCTTCAAAAAGCAGTGGCATGGTATGGCTAGCGTGCACAGTGACCAATCAAAGGATGCATACATCACTGACTACGACCGAATAAGTCCACTATGTGTGGTCAACATTGACAACTCATAACACGAGTCACAAATGGTCAGAGGGAGAGACAATGGATTAAGAAGCATATGTATTGACTAGAAAGGAAAAATAACTTCAATACGTAGTGGCACGGTGTGGCTAATATGCACACCAAACAACCAAACTAGGCATATGTCACTGATCATGACCACAAAATTTCAATATGGGTGGTCAATGATGACCAATCATAACACGAGTCACAAACGGTCAGGAGAGTAAACAATGCTATGGGAATATCGGTTCTCAACTACCAAGTACAACGACCTTCAGTCAGTAGTAGCACGGTGTGACTACCATGCACAATGACCGACTAAAGTAGGCATATGTACTGCCTTTGACCAAAGAAATCCGCTCTGTGTGGTCAACGTTGACAACTCATAATACAAGTCACAAATGGTCAGAGGGGGAAACAATGGTTTGGGAACACCAGCTATCAAATAGCAAGCACAAGGGGCTTAAATGCGCTTTGGCAGGGTGTGGAGACCATGCACGATGACCAACCAAAGTAGGCATATGTCACTGACCATGCCCAAATAATGTCACTAAGTGTGGTAAACGTTGACAACTCACAACACGACTCACAAAAGGTCAGGGTGGAAGGTAATGGTTTGTGAATACTAGTTATCGACTAGCAAGTACAAATACCTTCAATATGTGGTGGCACAATGTGGCTTCAATGCACAGTGACCAACCAAAGCATGCATATGTCATTGACCATGACGAAAGAATTTCACTTCATGTGGTCAACGTTGAAAACGCATTACACGAGTCACAAATGGTCAGAGGGGAAAACAATGGGTTTGGAACATCAGTTATCAACTAGCAAGTACAAATACCTTCAACAAGCAGTGGCACGGTATGGCTAGCGTGCACAGTGACCAACCAAAGGATGCATACGTTACTGACTATGACCGAATAAGTCCACTATGTGTGGTCAACATTGACAATTCATAACACGAGTGACAAATGGTTAGAGGGAGAGACAATGATTTGGGAAGCCTATGTATTGACTAGAAAGGACAAAGAACTTTAATACGCAGTGGCACTGTGTGGATAATATGCACACCAAACAACCAAACTAGGCTTATGTCACTGATCACGACCAGAGAATTTCAATATGGGTGGTCAACGTTGACCAACCATAACACGAGTCACAAACGGTCAGGAGAGGAAACAATGCTATGAGAATATCGGTTTTCAAGTACCAAGTACAACGACTCTCAGTCAGTAGTAGCACGGTGTGGCTGCCATGCACAATGTCCGACCAACGTAGGAATATGTACTGCCTTTGACCAACGAAATTCGCTGTGTGCGGTCAACGTTTACAACTCATAATACGAGTCACAGATGGTCAGAGGGGGGAACAATGGTTTGGGAACACCATGTATCACATAGCAAGCACAAGGGGCTTCAATACATTGTGGCACGATGTGGAGACCATGCACGATGACCAACCAAAGTAGGCATATGTCACTGACCATGACCAAATAATTTCACTAAGTGTGGTAAATTTGACAACTCATAACACGAGTCACTAATGGTCAGGGTGGAAGACAATGGTTATTGCATAATGGTTATTGACTAGCAAGTACAAAGATCTTCAATATGCAGTGGCACAATGTGGCTTCAATGCACAGTGACCAACCAAAGTATGCATATGTCACTAACACTGACCAACAAATTTCACTTCATGTGGTTAACGTTGAAAACGCATAACACGAGTCACACATGGTCAGAGGGGAAAACAATGGGTTGGGAACACTAGTTATCAACTAGCAAGTACAAAGACCTTCAATAAGCAGTGGCACGGTATGGCTAGCAAGCACAGTGACCAACCAAAGGGATGCAGACATCACTGACTACGACCGAATAAGTCCACAATGTGTGGTCAACATTGACAACTCATAACACAAGTCACAAATGGTAAGAAGGAGAGACAATGGTTTAAGAAGCATATGTATTGACTAGAAAGGACAAATAACTTCAATACGTAGTGGCACGGTGTGGCTAATATGCACATCAAACAACCAAACTAGGCATATGTCACTGATCATGACCACAGAATTTCAATATGGGTGGTCAATGTTGACCAACCATAACACGAGTCACAAACGGTCAGGAGAGGAAACAATGGTATGGGAATATCGGTTCTCAACCACCAAGTACAACGACCTTCAGTTAGTAGTAGCACGGTGTGACTACCATGCACAATGACGGACTAAAGTAGGCATATGTACTGCCTTTGACCAAAGAAATCCGGTGTGTGTGGTCAACGTTGACAACTCATAATACGAGTCACAAATGGTCAGAGGGGGAAAAAGTTGTTTGGGAACACCAATTATCCAATAACAAGCACAAGGGGCTTCAATACGCTGTGGCACAGTGTGGAGACCATGTACGATGACCAACCAAAGTAGGCATATGTCAGTGACCATTCCCAAAAAATATTACTAAGTGTGGTAAACTTTGACAACTCATAACACGAGTCACAAATGGTCAGGGTGGTAGATAATGGTTTGTGAATACTAGGTATTGGCTAGCAAGTCCAAATACCTTCAATATGTAGTGGCACAATGTGGCTTCAATGCACAATGACCAACCAAAGTATGCATATGTCACTAACCATGACCAACAAATTCCACTTCATGTGGTCAACGTTGAAAACGCATAACACGAGTCACAAACGGTCAGAAGGGAAAACAATGGGTTGGGAACACTAGTTATCAACTAGAAAGTACAAACAACTTCAACAAGCAGTGGCACAGTATCGCTAGCGTGCACAGTGACCAACCAAAGGATGCATACGTCACTGACCATGGCCGAATACGTCCACTATGTGTGGTCAACATTGACAACTCATAACACGAGTCACAAATGGTCAGAGAGAGAGACAATGGTTTGGGAAGCCTATGTATTGACTAGAAAGGACAAAGAACTTCAATACGTAGTGGCACGGTGTGGCTAATATGCACACCAAACAACCAAACTAGGCATATGTCACTGATCATGACCAGAGAANACAGTGACCAACCAAAGGATGCATACGTCACTGACTACGGCCGAATACGTCCACTATGTGTGGTCAACATTGACAACTCATAACACGAGTCACAAATGGTCAGAGAGAGAGACAATGGTTTGGGAAGCCTATGTATTGACTAGAAAGGACAAAGAACTTCAATACGTAGTGGCACGGTGTGGCGAATATGCACACCAAACAACCAAACTAGGCATATGTCACTGATCATGACCAGAGAATTTCAATATGGGTGTCAACGTTGACCAACCATAACCCGAGTCACAAACAGTCAGGACAGGAAACAATGCTATAGGAATATCGGTTCTCAACTACCAAGTACAACGACTTTCAGTCAGTAGTAGCACGGTGTGCCTACCATGCACAATGACCGACCAAAGTAGGCATATGTACTGCCTTTGACCAAAGAAATCCGCTGTGTGTGGTCAACGTTTAAAACTCATAATACGAGTCACAAATGGTCAGATGGGGAAACAATTGTTTGGGAACACCATGTATCACATAGCAAGCACAAGGGGCTTCAATACGTTGTGGCACGGTGTGGAGACCATGCACGATGACCAACTTAAGTAGGCATATGTCACTGACCATGACCAAATAGTGTCACTAAGTGTGGTAAACTTTTACAACTTACAACACGACTCACAAATGGTCAGGGTGGAAGGTAATGGTTTGTGAATACTAGTTATCGACTAGCAAGTACAAATACATTTAATATGTAGTGGCACAATGTGGCTTCAATGCACAATGACCAACAAAAGTATGCATATGTCACTGAAGATGAAGAAAGAATTTCACTTCATGTGGTCAACGTTGAAATCGCATAACACGAGTCACAAGTGGTCAGAGGGGAAACAATGGGTTGAGAACATCAGTTATCAACTAGCAAGTACAAAGACCTTCAACAAGCAGTGGCAGGGTATGGCTAAAGTGCACAGTGACCAACCAAAGGATGCATATGTCACTGACTACGACCAAATAAGTCCACTATGTGTGGTCAATATTGACAACTCATAACACGAGTCACAAATGGTCAGAGGGAGAAACAATGATTTGGGAAGCCTATGTATTGACTAGAAAGGACAAAGAACTTCAATACGTAGTGGCACGGTGTGGCTTATATGCACACCAAACAACCAAACTAGGCATATGTCACTAATCATGAGCAGAGAGTTTCAATATGGGTGATCAACGTTGACCAACCATAACACGAGTCACAAACGGTCAGGAGAGGAAACAATCCTATGGGAATATCGGTTCTCAACTACCAAGTACAACGACCTTCAGTCAGTAGTAGCACGGTGTGGCTACCATGCACAAAGACCTACCCAAGTAGGCATACATCACTGCTCATGACCAAAGAAGTTTAGTGTGTGTGGTCGACGTTCACAACTCATAATACAAGTAAAAAATGGGCAGAGGGAGAAACAATGGTTTGGGAATACTTGGTATCGACTAGCAAGTACAAAGACCTTCGATAAGTAGTGGCACGGTGTGGCTACCATGCACAATGACCAACCAAAGTATTCTTGTATCACTGAATATCATAAAAAGAGTTTCACTGTGTGTTGTCAACTTTCCTTCTTACGGCTGGTCAATCGGAGCAATGGTTGACAGGTTATTCAAGCTCGAAGTTGCAAAATTCGAAATTTCTTCTGCGTTAAATTGTTATGAATAAACTAAATTTGTTATCATTCATAATTTTGAAAACTACCCTCTAATCTTACACCCCCTTATTTTATGCCCTTTACCCATATGAACCCTTATAATGTCATTTGGACATCATATGAATACCATGCGAGCTGGCTTAGTGCTTATAGAGTTAGATTATGGAGCGATATGTCCTAGGTTTGAATCCTCGTACGCGCAATATACAATAGGCTCGCGACCTGGGGGGGGGGCCGTGTTGTGATACCTCAACTCTACCTTTGAGCCTAAGCCGTGGGGGGGGGTAGGGGGGTTTCATAATGCGGTCGCAAATCTGTCCTCCAGGTCGTCCACGGAACATCCCTCCAGGGGGGGGGGGGGGGGGAGGGAGTATTCCAGTGAAGTCACCTACGCGTAACAAATCAACAAAAACCAACCTAATGTCCAAGGGAGAAACCTTTTGCTATATATTGACTAGCAAGTACAAAAACTTTCAACAAGTAGTGGAATTGTGTGGCTACCATGCACAATGACCAACCAGATTAGGCATGTGCCACTTTCCATGACCAAATAATTTTACTATGTGTGGTCAACGTTGACAACCCATAAAATGGGTCCCGAATTGTCAGAGGGGGAAACAATGGGTTGGGAATACTAGATACCAACTACCAAGTACAACGACCTTCAGTCAGTAGTAGCACGGTGTGGCAACCATGCACAATGACCAACCAAAGTAGGCATATGTACTCCCTTTGACCAAAGAAATCCGCTGTGTGTGGTCAAGGTTTACAACTTATAATACGAGTCACAAATGGTCAGAGGGGGAAACAATGGGTTGGGAACACCAAGTATCACATAACAAGCACAAGGGGCGTCAATACGTTGTGGCACAGTGTGGAGACCATGCACGATGACCAACCCAAAAAGGCATATGTCACTCACCATGTGAAAATAATGTCACTAAGTGTGGTAAACTTTGACAACGCATAACACGAGTCACAAATGGTCAGGGTTGAAGATAATGGTTTGTGCATACTAGTTATTGACTAGAAAGTACAAATACCTTCAATATGTAGTGGCACAATGTGGCTTCAATGCACAGTGACCAACCAAAGTATGCATATGTCACTAACCATGACCAACAAATTTCACTTTATGTGGTCAACGTTGAAAACGCATAACACGAGTCACAAATGATCAGATGGGAAAACAATGGGTTGGGAACACTAGTTATCAACTAGCAAGTACAAAGACCTTCAATAAGCAGTGGCATGGTATGGCTAGCGTGCACATTGACCAACCAAAGGATGCATACGTCACTGACTACGACTGAATAAGTCCACTATGTGTGGTCAACATTGACAACTCATAACACGAGTCACAAATGGTCAGAGGGATAGACAATGGTTTAAGAAGCATATTCATTGACTAGAAAGGAAAAATAACTTCAATACGTAGTGGCACAGCGTGGCTAATATGCACACCAAACAACCAAACTAGGCATATGTCATTGATCATGACAATAGAATTTCAATATGGGTGGTCAATGTTGACCAGCCATAACACGAGTCACAAACGGTCAGGAGAGGAAACAATTCTATGGGAATATCGGTTCTCAACTACCAAGTACAACGACCTTCAGTCAGTAGTAGCACGGTGTGACTACCATGCACAATGACCGAATAAAGTAGGCATATGTACTGCCTTTGACGAACGAAATCCGCTCTGTGTGGTCAACGTTGACAACTCATAATACAAGTCACAAATGGTCAGAGGGGGAAACAATGGTTTGGGAACACCAGCTATCCAATAGCAAGCACAAGGGGCTTCAATGCGCTTTGGCAGGGTGTGGAGACCATGCACGATGACCAACCAAAGTAGGCATATGTCACTGACCATGCCCAAATAATGTCACTAAGTGTGTTAAACTTTCACAACTTCTAACACGAGTCACAAATGGTCAGGGTGGTAGTTAATGGTTTGTGAATACTAGGTATGGACTAGCAAGTACAAATACCTTCAATATGTAGTGGCACAATGTGGCTTCAATGCACAGTGACCAACCAAAGTATGCATATGTCACTGACCATGACGAAAGAATTTCACTTTATGTGGTCAACGTTGAAAACGCATAACACGAGTCACAAATGGTCAGAGGGGAAAACAATGGGTTTGGAACATCAGTGATAGACTAGAAAGTACAAAGACCTTCAACAAGCAGTGGCACGGTATGGCTAGCGTGCACAGTGACCAACCAAAGGATGCATACGTCACTGACTACGACCGAATAAGTCCACTATATGTGGTTAACATTGACAACTCATAACACGAGTCACAAATGGTCAGAGGGAGAGACAATGATTTGGGAAGCCTCTGTATTGACTATAAAGGACAAAGAACTTCAATACGTAGTGGCACGGTGTGGCTAATATGCACGCCAAACAACCAAACTAGGCATATGTCAGTGATCATGACCAAAGAATTTCAATATGGGTGGTCAACGTTGACCAACCACAACACAAGTCACAAACGGTCAGGACATGAAACAATGCTATGGGAATATCGGTTCTCAACTACCAAATATAACGACCTTCAGTCAGTAGTAGCACGGTGTTGCTACCATGCACAATGACCGACCAAAAGTAGGCATATGTACTACCTTGGACCAAAGAAATCCGCTCTGTGTGGTCAACATTTACAACTCATAATACGAGTCACATATGGTCAGGGGGGGAAACAATGGTTTGCGAACACCAAGTATCACATGGCAAGCACAATGGGCTTCAATACGTTGTGGCACGGTGTGGAAACCATGCACGATGACCAACCAAAGTAGGCATATGTCACTGACCATGAGCAAATAATGTCACTAAGTGTTGTAAACTTTGACAACTCATAACACGAGTCACAAATGGTCAGGGTGGAAGAGAATGGTTTGTGCATACTAGTTATTGACTAGCAAGGACAAATACCTTCAATATGTAGTGGCAAAGTGTGGCTTCAATAAACAGTGACCAACCAAAGTATGCATATGTCACTAACCATGACCAACAAATTTTACTTCATGTGGTCAACGTTGAAAACGCATAACACGAGTCACAACTGGTCAGAGGGGAAAACAATGCCAGGTGACCAGGCTTTGGTTTCTATGACCCGACTTTGGTTTCTATGACCCGGCTTTGGTTTATGTGACTTGGTATGGTTTATGTGACATGGCTTTGGTTTTTGTGACCTGGTTCTTGTTTATTTAATCCGGCTTGGTTTCTCTCACCTGGCTTTGGTTTTTGTGATCCGGCTTTGGTTTCTGCGACCCGGCTTTGGTTTCTGTGACCCGACTTTGGTTTTTGTGACCCGGCTTTGGTTTCTGTGACCGGCTTTGGTTTATTTGACTCGGATTTGGTTTCTGTGACCTGGCTTTGGTTTCTGTTACCCGGCTTTGCTTTCTATGACCCGGCTTTGGTTTCTGTGACCCGGCTTTGGTTTCTGTGACCCGGCTTGGTTTATGTGACCCGGCCTTGGTTTCTATGACCCGGCTTTGGTTTCTGTGACCCGACTTCGGTTTCAATAACCCGGCTTTGGTTTCTGTGACCCGGTTTTGGTTTATGTGATCTGGCTTTGGTTTCTGTGACCCGGCTTTGGGTTTGTGTCCCGGGTTTCGTTTTAATGAACCGGCTTTGGTTTATGTGACCCGGCTTTGGTTTCTATGACCCGGCTTTGGTTTCTGTGACCCGACTTCGGTTTCAATAACCCGGCTTTGGTTTCTGTGACCCGGTTTTGGTTTATGTGATCTGGCTTTGGTTTCTGTGACCCGGCTTTGGGTTTGTGTCCCGGGTTTCGTTTTAATGAACCGGCTTTGGTTTATGTGACCCGGCTTTGGTTTCTATGACCCGGCTTTGGTTTCTGTGACCCGACTTCGGTTTCAATAACCCGGCTTTGGTTTCTGTGACCCGGTTTTGGTTTATGTGATCTGGCTTTGGTTTCTGTGACCCGGCTTTGGGTTTGTGTCCCGGGTTTCGTTTTAATGAACCGGCTTTGGTTTATGTGACCCGGCTTTGGTTTCTATGACCCGGCTTTGGTTTCTGTGACCCGACTTCGGTTTCAATAACCCGGCTTTGGTTTCTGTGACCCGGTTTTGGTTTATGTGATCTGGCTTTGGTTTCTGTGACCCGGCTTTGGGTTTGTGTCCCGGGTTTCGTTTTAATGAACCGGCTTTGGTTTATGTGACCCGGCTTTGGTTTCTATGACCCGGCTTTGGTTTCTGTGACCCGACTTCGGTTTCAATAACCCGGCTTTGGTTTCTGTGACCCGGTTTTGGTTTATGTGATCTGGCTTTGGTTTCTGTGACCCGGCTTTGGTTTCTGTGACCCGGCCTTTCTTTATGTGATCCGGCTTTGGTTTCTGTGACCCGGCTTTGGTTTCTGTGACCTGGTTTTGGTTTCTGTGACCCGGCTTTGGTTTGTGTGACCCGGCTTTGGTTTCTGTTACCCGACTTTGGTTTCTGTGACTCGGCTTTGGTTTCTGTGACCCGACTTTGGTTTGTATCACCCGGCTTTGGACCCTGTGTGACCCGGCTTTGGTTTCTGTGACTCGGCTTTGGTTTTTGTGACCCGGCTTTGGTTTCTGTAATCCGGCTTTGGTTTATGTGACCTGGCTTTGGTTTATGTGACCCAGCTTTGAATTATGTGACTCGTCTTTGGTTTCTGTGACTCGGCTTTGGACCCTCAGTGACCCGGCTTTAACTTCATGTTGTCAAGGTTGAAAACGCATAACACGAGTCACAAATGTTCAGAGGGGAAAACAATGGGTTGGGAACACTAGTTATCAAGTAGCAAGTACAAAGACTTTCAACAAGCAGTGGCACGGTATGGCTAGCGTGACCAACCAAGAATGCATACGTCACTGACTACGACCGAATAAGTCCACTATGTGTGGTCACCATTGACAACTCATAACACGAGTCACAAATGGTCAGAGGGAGATACAATGGTTTGAGAAGCCTATGTATTGGCTAGAAAGGAAAAAGAGGTTCAATACGTAGTGGCACGGTGTGGCTAGTATGTACACCAAACAATCAAACTAGGCATATGTCACTGATCATGACCAGAGAATTTCAATATGTGTGGTCAACGTTGACCAACCATAACACGAGTCACAAACGGTCAGGAGGGGAAACAATGCTATGAGAATATCGGTTCTCAACTACCAGGTACAACGACCTTCAGTTAGTACCAGCACGGTGTGGCTACCATGCACAATGACCGACCACAGTAGGCATATGTACTGCCTTTGACCTAAGAGATCCGCTGTGTGCGGTAAACGTTGGCAACTCATAATACGAGTCACAAATGATCAGAGGGGGGGAAATGGTTTGGGAACACCAAGTATCACATAGCAAGCACAAGTGGCTTCAATACGTTGTGGCACAGTGTGGATACCATGCACGATGACCAACCAAAGTAGGCATATGTCACTAAGTGTGGTAAACTTTGACAACTCACAACTCGACTCACAAATGGTCAGGGTATAACATAATGGTTTGTGAATACTAGTTATCGACTAGCAAGTACAAATACCTTCAAAATGTAGTGGCCCAATGTGGCTTCAATGCACAGTAACCAACCGAAGTATGCATATGTCACTGACTATGACGAAAGAATTTCACATCATGTGGTCAACGTTGAAAACACATAACACGAGTCACAAATGGTCAGAGGGGAAAACAGTGGATTTTAAACATCAATTATCAACTAGCAAGTACAAAGACCTTCAACAAGCAGTTGCACGGTATGGCTAGCGTGCACAGTGACCAACCAAAGGATGCATACGTCACTGACTACGACCGAATAAGTCCACTATGTGTGGTCAACATTGACAACTCATAACACGAGTCACAAATGGTCAGATGGAGAGACAATGGTTTGGGAAGCCTATGTATTGGCTACAGAGGAAAAAAAGCTTCAATACATAGTGGCACGGTGTGGCTACTATGCACATCAAACAATCAAACTAGACATATGTCACAGATCATGACCAGAGAATTTCAATATGGGTGGTCAACGTTGACCAACCATAACACGAGTCACAAACGGTCAGGAGAGGAAACAATGCTATGGGAATATCGGTTCTCAACTGCCAAGTGCAAAGACATTCAGTCAGTAGTAACACGGTGTGACCACCATGCACAATGACCGACCAAAGTATGCATACGTACTGCCTTTGACCAAAGAAATCCGCTGTGTGTGGTCAATGTTGACAACTCATAATACGAGTCACAAATGGTCAGAGGGGGAAAAAATGGTTTGGGAACACCGAGAATCAAATCGCAAGCACAAAGGGTTTCAATACGCTCTGGCACGGTGTGGAGATCATGCACGATGACCAACCAAAGTAGGCATATGTCACTGATCATGCCCAAATAATGTCACTAAGTGTGGTAAACTTTGACAACTCATAACATGAGTCACAAATGGTCAGGGTGGTAGATAATGGTTTGTGAATACTAGGTATTGACTAGCAAGTACAAATACCTTCAATATGTATTGGCACAATGTGGCTTCAATGCATAGTAACCAACCAAAGTATGCATATGTCACTAACCATGACCAACAAATTTCACTTCATGTGCTTAACGTTGAAAACGCATGACACGAGTCACAAATGGTCAGAGGGGAAAACAATGGGTTGGGAACACTAGTTATTAACTAGCAAGTACAAATACCGTCAACAAGCAGTGGCACCGTATGGCTAGCGTGCACTGTGACCAACCAAAGGATGCATACGTCACTGACTACGGACGAATACGTCCACTATGTGTGGTCAACATTGACAACTCATAACACGAGTCACAAATAGTCAGAGGGAGAGACAATGGTTTTGGAAGCCTATGTATTGACTAGAAAGAACAAAGAACTTCAATACGTAGTGGCACGGTGTGGCTAATATGCACACCAAACAACCAAACTAGGCATATGACACTGACCATGACCAGAGAATTTCAATATGGGTGGTCAACGTTGACCAACCATAACACGAGTCACAAATGGTCAGGACAGGAAACAATGCTATGGGAATATCGGTTCTCAACTACCAAGTACAACGACTTTCAGTCAGTAGTAGCACGGTGTGGCCACCATGCACAATGACGGACCAAAGTAGGCATATGTACTGCCTTTGACCAAAGAAATCCGCTGTGTTTGGTCAACGTTTACAACTCATAAAACGAGTCACAAATGGTCAGAGGGGGAAACAATGGTTTGGGAACACCATGTATCACATAGAAAGCACAAGGGGCTTCAATACGTTGTGGCACGGTGTGGAGACCATGCACGATGACCAACCAAAGTAGGTATATGGCACTGACCATGACCAAATAATGACACTAAGTGTGGTAAAATCTGACAACTCACAACACGACTCACAAATGGTCAGGGTAAAAGGTAATGGTTTGTGAATACTAGTTATCGACTAGCAAGTACAAATACCTTTAATATGTAGTGGCACAATGTGGCTTCAATGCACAGTGACCAACCAAAGTATGCATATGTCACTGACCATGATGAACGAATTTCACTTCATGTGGTCAACGTTGAAAACGCATAGCACGAGTCACAAATTGTCCGAGGGGAAAACAATGGGTTGAGAACATCAGTTATACACTAGCAAGTACAAAGACCTTCAACAAGCAGTGGCACGGTATGGCTAGCGTGCACAGTGTCAACCGGCCTGAGGCAAACGGACTAGAAAACAGGGCTGACACAATAGCACCTGCCGTCCGCTCCTAGCATTTCAGCTAGGAGAAGATATCACCCTCAGGATCACGGTTCCACACTGAGCAGTTCCTAGGCAATCACTTGCTAGCAACTGTGTCCACTTAACACTTGGTCACTTTCGCGCGAGGTGCTAGTCAAAGACTAACTCCTGGGGCTTAGACCAACCAGTGTCTTCTTTATACTGTTCCTTAGTTGGACAACTCTGTGAGGAGCATCTAAGGCCAGATTGTGTAATTAGAATGAGGAATGAGCCTGGTACATATAGTCCTAGGCCTGGCTTCTAAGGTGTGTGGGCAGTGACACTTTTGGGTTGGTCACTCCAAACCACCTCACCAGTCCGCCAATTGGCACATCCACTGACCGCCAAGTGGCGCACTCTCCTCATGCATGGAGAAATGTCTAAGAAACTTCCCCTGTGCTAGAAGGTCAAAAAACCTCCTGCGCACATCAAGGCTCGATCGCAGGACCTGTTGTCCCTAAGTCCAACATGCTATCCGTTGCGCTACACTTCTGGTGTCTCGCTTGGACTTGCACCACGAACAAGGTTTGGGGGACTTACTCCAAGGGAGCAGTGCATGCCCAACCTGTCCGTCAACCCATAGCAGTGGCCATGGGGCATAGAAGAACAACAATCTCTCCCTTGCACCGTAGGCCACCTGCTGTGGTAGTTTTCTTCGGCATGAACCTGTAGCTCTAGGTTGTGTTTGTGCATGTCAGTTTTCTTGGTCTTTAGTTCTCATCTCTNCATCAAGGCTCGATCGCAGGACCTGTTGTCCCTAAGTCCAACATGCTATCCGTTGCGCTACACTTCTGGTGTCTCGCTTGGACTTGCACCACGAACAAGGTTTGGGGGACTTACTCCAAGGGAGCAGTGCATGCCCAACCTGTCCGTCAACCCATAGCAGTGGCCATGGGGCATAGAAGAACAACAATCTCTCCCTTGCACCGTAGGCCACCTGCTGTGGTAGTTTTCTTCGGCATGAACCTGTAGCTCTAGGTTGTGTTTGTGCATGTCAGTTTTCTTGGTCTTTAGTTCTCATCTCTTGCATCCACCATGCCGACTCCTCGAGCACCTGCAACATGCAAGTCGCTGTCTAGCGGCTTTGTCAAGAAGTCCGCAAGCATTTTCTTGGTTGCGACGTGCTCCAGTTCCACGACACCCTTGGCGATAAGGTCACGTGAGTAGTGGTACCGAATATCGATGTGCTTTGTACGCCGGGAGATCATGTCGTCCTCTGCCATAGCCATGGCACTTTGGTTGTCGATGCGGATGACCGTTGTCTCCTCTTGTGGTGCCTTGATCTCATAAAGCAAACTGCGAAGCCACTGTGTTTCCTTGCAAACTTCGGAGAGTGCAATGTACTCCGCCTCAGCAGTAGAAAGCGAGACGCAGTCCTGCTTCCTGCTTGCCCATGAGACCGCACCACCGTTGAGAAGACAAACAAACCCTGAGGTGGACTTCCTGTCATCAATCCGTCCTCCCCAGTCCGCGTCGGTGTAGCATGTCAGCCGCAGCAAGTCTGATCCTTCTAGACCTCCAAACCGAAGTCCGACGTGCCGAGTCTTTTTGAGGTAGCGAAAAATCCGCTTCACGACTTGCCAATGTTCTGGCCCAGGGTTGGCCACAAACCTGCTCACCTGACCCACTGCAAAAGCAATGTCAGGTCGTGTTCCCACCATTGCATACATGAGGCTTCCGACGGCGGACTGGTATGGAATGTTTTGCATCTCCCGCCGGTCTGCCTCGTTGCTTGGTGACATGGAGGAGGAGAGCTTGCAGTCGGAGGGCATGGGGGTGCTGACGGGCTTGCAGTCCTCCATGTTGTAGCGCTTCAAGATGTCCATGATGTACTTGGTCTGGTTGAGCTCGATGGTGCCTGCTTTGCGGTTGCGGTGAACAGCAATCCCGAGGTAGTACTCGAGAGGTCCCATGTCCTTCATCTTAAATCTGCTGGCCAGATTTTTCTTGAGGTCCGTGAGGGCCTCCTGCGAGGAAGAACACATGATAAGATCATCCACGTACAACGCCACAAGTAGCAAGCCACGTTCGTCCTCCCGCACATAGACGCTAGGGTCATTTTTGCAATGTGCGAAGGAGATCTCAGCCATGAAGCTGTCCATCTCCTTGTACCAGATCCGTGGGGCCTGTTTCAGCCCGTACAACGCCTTCACCAGCTTGCACACCTTACCCTCGGGTGCTTTGACACCTTCCGGTACCTCCATTAGCACCTCCTTGTCGAGCTTCCCATAAAGGAAGGCTGTCTTCACATCCATCTGGTGGATCTCAAGGTCTTTGGCGGCAGCGACAGCAAGCAGGGACCTGATGGAGGCAAACGTGACAACCGGTGCGAAGGTCTCGTCGTACTCAGACCCTGCGCGTTGTGAGAACCCTTTTGCCACGACCCTTGCCTTGTACTTGTCGATGCTATCATCTTGCTTCCGCTTCAACCTGAGCACCCACTTTGAGCCCACCACGTGAGCGTTAGCGGGTCTGTCCACCAGCACCCATGTGCCATTTTCTTTGATGGACGCGAGCTCGCTGTCCACCGCCTCCTTCTACTTGGCCGCATCGGGCCTTGCCAGCGCCTCAGCCACAGTGCGCGGCTCTCCCTGAGCCAAACAGGACCAGCTCAGTCCAGTCCAGCTTCCAGTGTCAGCGTCATACTTCGGAGTTTGTTTTCTTTGTCGTGTGCTGCGGCGTTGCGTTGCTGGTGGATGTTTGCCATGCTGTTGCTCCTGTGGTGTTGGCTGCCCTGGAGTTAAACTTTCCTCTTTTGAAGAGCCACTGGCCTCCGAGCTGGTCTCAGAGGCCTCGGACGTCTCCGACTCTGTGTCGTAGCTCGCCGCTGCGTCAGCCTGTGCAGCCGCTCCCCCTGGCACACCACTCTTCTTCACGGCCTGCCGCACTGGCACCACTTGCCAGTTTTCAGGAGCTTGATCTCCTGACTCTAGCAGCACCAACCACTCTCCCTGTTTTGGAGCTTCCGTGGGATCAAGCATCTCTTCCTTGCCTGGTNGCTGTCCATCTCCTTGTACCAGATCCGTGGGGCCTGTTTCAGCCCGTACAACGCCTTCACCAGCTTGCACACCTTACCCTCGGGTGCTTTGACACCTTCCGGTACCTCCATTAGCACCTCCTTGTCGAGCTTCCCATAAAGGAAGGCTGTCTTCACATCCATCTGGTGGATCTCAAGGTCTTTGGCGGCAGCGACAGCAGGCAGGGACCTGATGGAGGCAAATGTGACGACCGGTGCGAAGGTCTCATCGTACTCAGAACCTGCGCGCTGTGAGAACCCTTTCGCCACGACCCTTGCCTTGTACTTGTCGATGCTATCATCTTGCTTCCGCTTCAACCTGAGCACCCACTTTGAGCCCACCACGTGAGCGTTAGCGGGTCTGTCCACCAGCACCCATGTGCCATTTTCTTCGATGGACGCGAGCTCGCTGTCCACCGCCTCCTTCCACTTGGCCGCATCGGGCCTTGCCAGCGCTTCAGCCACAGTGAGCGGCTCTCCCTGAGCCAAANACCATGGCGACAAACTCCTGCAACTTTTCTCTGACCTCTCCCTTTGTTTTGAGGAAGAAGATCCACACCTTGCGGCTGTGGTCATCTATGAAGGTCAGAAAATACTTGCTACCACCGTTTGATGCCGTGCGAAAGGGTCCGCACACGTCGGTGTGAATCAGGTCAAGGGCTGATTCTGCGCGGCGACCATTGCGCTCAAAGCGAGTTCGCTTGGTCTTGCCTTGGAGGCAAGGTTCGCACAGGCTTCCACACTCAACCGCATCCTTCTTGCAACCATCCATGCCACGGACCAGCTTTTGTTGCTGAATGACTTGGAGCGTGCTGTTTGCAACGTGCCCAAAGCGTCTGTGCCACATATCAGTGTCTTCGTCCTTGGCGGCAGAGGATGCTTTTTCAGTTCTTGTTGGTGAGCTCTCCTGTGTTGGTGCCGAGACCACTGCCTCCGCTGCACCCGCATGACCCTCGTCTTCCGAGGTCTTTGCTGCCGTTGTCTGCAATACGTAGAGTCCGTCAACCCGTGGAACCTGTGCCACGAGATCTTTGTTGGCATAGAGGACCTTGATGTCCTCGTTCCTGGCGATGACCGCCTTCTTCTGTGTGAACACCACTGTCATGTCGTTGTCCGTTATCTTTGACACGGACAGAAGGTTTGCCGCAAAGGAGGGCATGTAGACCACGTCACGTAGCCGTAGATCCTTCTCCGCACCATTGAGGCTGATGCTCACCAGCTTGTCACCCACGCCCTTTGCGTTCACGACGCTACCGTTTGCGCATCTGAACCGCCGATCGGTGGGGCCGATGGAGACAAATCCAGCCTGGTCGTTGCTAGAGTGATGATCGGTGCCGGAGTCAAGCCCANTTCGCAAGGGAGGTGGATTGGTGCACGCGCTTGAGCTTGTCGTAAGCTTCGGAAGCCAGCGTGTACCCGGCAATGATGGGAACATACTTCTTAGCAATCGCGTTGCTGAGGAATGACATGGCAATGTCATTTTGATCCATCCATGCCTCATGCTCGGATGTGCCTTCCGCGGGAACCTGCTCCTCTCCCTTCAGTAGTTTGATGAAGCCGCGCACTTTCATCGCCAGCTCGAACTGCCATCTCCAAAGGGGGAAGTCAATCCCCTAAAAAATGGGGATTCCTCCCAAGGGTCCAAGACCTTGCGGCAGTGACATAGCACTCACATTTGCTCCAGTGGTCTGCCCTGTGGTAGCCACTATTGAGTTTGAGGACTGCCCAGCGGCAGTTCCCACTCCTCCTGATGGGTCAACCATTTTTGTTGCCCTTATCTGCTTCCCACGTCTCTGCTGCGTTGAGGCCGATGTAGGCTGATGTTAGCTGATGACTGCTACCGGTTTTAGGATGCAGATCCGTTGCTTACCCCTTCAGCCGATGTTCACCTGCAGACAGAGAAGATATCTACACCAACACACCCAGGGTCTTACCACCAAGGGCAGAGCTTGTACTGGTTGGGACTCAAGGGTCGTGCCTCGAAGGGCAGAGCTTTTCCTTGGTCCCTGTGTGCTGAGTGCAGACCAAGCCGTTGAAGCTGATGAAGCTGATGGAGCTGATGGAGCTGATGGAGCCGGCGTGCGCACCTGGAGAGAGCGTACCAGAGTTGAGCGAAGCGTGCCTTACAACTGGTCAGTGTGGGCCCATAACCCTTTGTCAACCAGCCTGAGGCAAACGGACTAGAAAACAGGGTTGACACAATAGCACCTGCCGTCCGCTCCTAGCATTTCAGCTAGGAGAAGATATCACCCTCAGGATCAC
>SZWC01000362.1:61199-87635 GCA_023375785.1 Penium margaritaceum
CGAGGTGCTAGTCAAAGACTAACTCCTGGGGCTTAGACCAACCAGTGTCTTCTTTATACTGTTCCTTAGTTGGACAACTCTGTGAGGAGCATCTAAGGCCAGATTGTGTAATTAGAATGAGGAGTGAGCCTGGTACATATAGTCCTAGGCCTGGCTTCTAAGGTGTGTGGGCAGTGACACTTTTTGGGTGGTCACTCCAAACCGCCTCACCAGTCCGCCAATTGGCGCATCCACTGACCGCCAAGTGGCGCACTCTCCTCATGCATGGAAAAATGTCTAAGAAACTTCCCCTGTGCTAGAAGGTCAAAAAACCTCCTGCGCACATCAAGGCTCGATCGCAGGACCTGTTGTCCTTAAGTCCAACATGCTATCCGTTGCGCTACACTTCTGGTGTCTCGCTTGGACTTGCACCACGAACAAGGTTTGGGGGACTTACTTCAAGGGAGCAGTGCATGCCCAACCTGTCCGTCAACCCATAGCAGTGGCCATGGGGCATAGAAGAACAACACACAGTGACCAACCAAAGGATGCATATGTCACTGACTACAACCGAACAAGTCCACTATGTGTGGTCAACATTGACAACTCATAACACGAGTCACAAATGGTCAGAGAGAGAGAGATAATGATTTGGGAAGCGGCTAGAAAGGACAAAAAACTTCGATACGCAGTGGAACGGTGTGGCTTACATGCACACCAAACAACCAAACTAGGCATATGTCACTGATCGTGACTAGAGAATTTCAATATGGGTGGTCAACGTTGACCAACCATAACACGAGTCACAAACGGTCAGGAGAGGAAACAATGCTATGAGAATGTCGGTTCTCAACTACCAAGTACAACGACCTTCAGTCCGTAGTAGCACGCTGTGGCTACCATGCACAATGACCGACCAAAGTAGGCATATGTACTGATTTTGACCAAAGAAATCCGCTCTGTGTGGTCAACGTTTAATACTCATAATACGAGTCACCAATGGTCAGAGGGGGAAACAATGGTTATGGAATACCAAGTATCAAATAGTAAGCACAAGGGGCTTCAATACGTTGTGGCACGGTGTGGAGACCATGCACGATGACCAACCAAAGTAGGCATATGTCACTGACCATGACCAAATAATGTCACAAAGTGCGGTAAACTTTGACAACTCATAACACGAGTCACAAATGGTAAGGGTGGTAGATAATCATTTGTGATTACTAGGTATCGACTAGCAAGTACAAATACCTTCAATATGTAGTGGCACAATGTGGCTTCAATGCACAGTAACCAACCAAAGTATGCATATGTCACTGACCATGACCAACAAATTTCACTTCATGTGGTCAACGTTGAAAACACATAACACGAGTCACAAATGGTCAGAGGGGAAAACAATGGGTTGAGAACATCAGTTATCAACTAGAAAGTACAAATACCTTCAACAAGCAGTGGCACGGTATGGCTAGCATGCACAGTGACCAACCAAAGGATGCATATGTCACTTACTATGACCGAATATGTCCACTAAGTGTGGTCAATACTGGCAAGTAATAACACGAGTCACAAATGGTTCGAGGGAGAGACAATGATTTGGGAAGCCTATGTATTGACTAGAAAGGACAAATAACTTCATTATGTAGTGGCACGGTGTGGCTAATATGCATACCAAACAACCAAACTAGGCATATGTCACAGATCATGACCAGATAATTTCAATATGGGTGGTCAATGCTGACCAACCATAACACGAGTCACAAACGGTCAGGACAGGAAACAATACTATTGGAATATCGGTTCTCAACTACCAAGTACAACGACTTTCAGTCAGTAGTAGCACGGTGTGGCTACCATGCACAATGACCGACCAAAGTAGGCATATGTACTGCCTTTGACCATAGAAATCCGATGTGTGTGGTCCACGTTTACAACTCATAATACGAGTTCCAAATGGTCAAAGGGGGAAACAATGGTTTGGGAACACCATGTATCACATAGCAAGCACAAGGGGCTTCAATACGTTGTGGCACAGTGTGGAGACCATGCACGATGACCAACCAAAGTAGGCATATGTCACTGACCATGACCAATTAATGTCACTAAGTGTGGTAAACTTTGACAACTCACAAGACGACTCACAAATGGTCAGGGTGGAAGGTAATGGTTTGTGAATACTAGTTATCGACTAGCAAGTACAAATACCTTTAATATGTAGTGGCACAATGTGGCTTCAATGCACAGTGACCAACCAAAGTATGCATATGTCACTGACCATGACGAAAGAATTTCACTTCATGTGGTCAACATTGAAAACCCATAACAGGAGTCACAAATGGTTAGAGGGGAAAACAATGGGTTTGGAACATCAGTTATCAACTAGCAAGTACAAAGACCTTCAACAAGCAGTGGCACCGTATGGCTTGCGTGCACAGTGACCAACCAAAGGATGCATACGTCACTGACTACGACCGAATAAGTCCACTATGTGTAGTGAACATTGACAACTCATAACACGAGTCACAAATGGTCAGAGGGAGAGACAATGATTCGGGAAGCCTATGTATTGACTAGAAAGGACAAAGAACTTGAATACGCAGTGGCACGGTGTGGCTAATATGCACACCAAACCACCAAACTAGGCATATGGCACTGATCATGACCAAAGAATTTCAATATGGGTGGTCAACGTTCACCAACCATAACAAGAGTAACAAGCGGTGAGGACAGGAAATAATGCTATCGGAATATCGGTTCTCAACTACAAAGTATAAAGACCTTCAGTCAGTAGTAGCACGGTGTGGCTACCATGCACAATGACCGACCAAAGTAGGCATATGTACTGCCTTTGACCAAAGAAATCCGCTGTGTGTGTTCAATGTTGATAACTCAGAATACGAGTCACAAATGGTCAGAGGGGGAAACAATGGTTTGGGAACACCAAGTATCAAATAGAAAGCACAAGGGGCTTCAATACATTGTAGCACGGTGTGGAGACCATGCACGATGACCAACCAAAGTAGGCATATGTCACTGACCATGAGCAAATAATGTCACAAAGTGTGGTAAACTTTGACAACTCATAACACGAGTCACAAATGGTCAGGGTGGAAGATAATGGTTTGTGCATACTAGTTATCGACTAGCAAGTACAAATGCCTTCAATATGAAGTGGCACAATGTGGCTTCAATGCATAGTGACCAACCAAAGTATGCATATGTCACTAACCATGACCAACAAATTTCATTTCATGTGATCAACGTTGAAAACGCATAACACGAGTCACAAATGGTCAGAGGGGAAAACAATGGCTATGGAACAGTAGTTATCAACTAGCAAGTACAAAGACCTTCAACAAGTAAAGGCACCGTATGGCTAGCGTGCACAGTGACCAACCAAAGGATGCATACGTCACTGACTACGGCCGAATACGTCCACTATGTGTGGTCAACATTGACAACTCATAACACGAGTCACAAATGGTCAGAGGGAGATACAATGGTTTGGGAAGCCTACGTATTGACTAGAAAGGATAAAGAACTTCAATACGTAGTGGCACGGTGTGGCTAATATGCACACCAAACAACAAAACTAGGCATATGTCACTGATCATGACCAGAGAATTTCAATATGGGTGGTCAACGCTGACCAACTATAACACGAGTCACAAACGGTCAGGACAGGAAACAATGCTATGGGAATATCGGTTCTCAACTACCAAGTACAACAACTTTCAGTCAGTAGTAGCACGGTTTGGCTACCATACACAATGACCGACCAAAGTAGGCATATAGACTGCCTTTGACCAAAGAAGCCCGCTGTGTGTGGTCGACGTTTATAACTCATAATACGAGTTACAAATGGTTAGAGGGGGAAACAATGGTTTGGCAACACCATGTATCACATAGCAAGCACAAGGGGCTTCAATACGTTGTGGCACGGTGTGGAGACCATGCACGATGACCAACCAAAGTAGGCATATGTCACTGCCCATGACCAATTAATGTCACTAAGTGTTGTAAACTTTGACAACTCACAACACGACTCAGAAATGGTCAGGGTGGAAGGTAATGGTTTGTGAATACTAGTTATCGACTAGCAAGTACAAATGCTTTTAATATGTAGTGGCACAATGTGGCTTCAATGCACAGTGAACAACCAAAGTATGCATATGTCACTCACCATGACGAACGACTTTCACTTCATGTGGTCAACGTTGAAAACACATAACACGAGTCACAAATGGTCAGAGGGGAAAGCATTGGGTAAAGAACATTAGTTATCAACTAGCAAGTACAAAGACCTTCAACAAGCAGTGGCACGGTATGGCTAGCGTGCACAGTGACCAACCAAAGGATGCATATGTCACTGACTACGACCGAATAAGTCCACTATGTGTGGTCAGCATTGACAAATCATAACACGAGTCAAAAATGGTCAGAGGGAGAGAATGATTTGGAAAGCCTATGTATTGACTGGAAAGGATAAAGAACTTCAACACGAAGTGGCACGGTGTGGCTTATATGCACACCAAACAACCAAACTAGGCATATGTCACTGATAATGACCAGAGAATTTCAATATGGGTGGTCAACGTTGACCAACCATAACACGAGTCACAAACGGTCAGGAGAGGAAACAATGCTATGGGAATATCGGTTCTCGACTACCAAGTACGACCTTCAGTCAGTAGTAGCACGGTGTGGCTACCATGCACAATGACCTACCCAAGTAGGCATACATCACTGCTCATGACCAAAGAAGTTTAGTGTGTGTGGTCAACGTTCACAACTCATAATACAAGTAAAAAATGGGCAGAGGGAAAAACAATGGTTTGGGAATACTTGGTATCGACTAGCAAGTACAAAGAACTTCGATAATTGGTGGCATGGTGTGGCTACCATGCACAATGACAAACCAAAGTATTCCTGTATCACTGAATACCATAAAAAGAGATTCACTGTGTGTTGTCAACTTTCCTTCTTACGGCTGGTGAATCGGAGCAATGGTTGAGAGGTTTATCAAGCTCGAAATTGCAAAATTCGAAATTTCGTCAGCGTTAAATTTTTATGAATAAACTAAACTTGTTATCATTCATAAATTTGAAAACTACCCTCTAATCTTACACCCCCTTATTTTATGCCCTTTATCCATAGGAACCATTATAATGTCGTTTGGACATCATATGAACACCATGCGAGTTGGCTTAGTGCTTATAGAGTTATATTCTGGAGCGATATGTCCTAGGTTTGAATCCTCGTACACGCAATATACAATAGGCTCGCAACCTGGGGGGGGGGAAGGAGGGGACGGCTGTGTTGTGATACCTCAACTCTACCTTCGAGCCTAAATGGGGGGGTAGGGGGTGTCATAATGCGGTCACCAATCTGTCCTCCAGGTCGTCCACAGAACATCCCTCCAGGGGGGGGTGGGAGGGAGTATTCCACTGAAGGCACATACGCGTAACAAATCAACAAAAACCAACCTGGTGTGAAAGTGATAAACCTTTTGCTATTTATTGACTAGCAAGTGCAAATAATGTCAACAAGTAGTGGAACGGTGTGGCTACCATGCACAATGACCAACCAGATTAGGCATGTGCCACTTACCATGACCAAATAATTTTACTATGTGTGGTCAACGTTGACAACCCGTAATATGGGTCCCGAATTGTCAGAGGGGGGAAACAATGGGTTGGGAATACTAGATACCAACTACCAAGTACAACAACCTTCAGTCAGTAGTAGCACGGTGTGGCGACCATGCACAATGACCGACCAAAATAGGCATATGTACTGCCTTTGACCAAAGAAATCCGCTGTGTGTGGTCAACGTTTGCAACTCATAGTACGAGTCACAAATGATCAGAGGGGGAAACAATGGTTTGGGAACACCAACCATCACATAGCAAGCACAAAGGGGCTTCAATACGTTGTGGCACGGTGTGGAGACCATACACGATGACCAACCAAAGTAGGCATATGTCACTGACCATGACCAATTAATGTCACTAAGTGTGGTAAACTTTGACAACTCACAACACGACTCACAAATGGTCAGGGTGGAAGGTAATGGTTTGTGAATACTAGTTATCGACAAGCAAGTACAGATACCTTTAATATGTAGTGGCACAATGTGGCTTCTATGCACAGTGACCAACCAAAGTATGCATATGTCACTGACCATTACAAACGAATTTCACTTCATGTGGTCAACGTTGAAAACGCATAACACGAGTCACAAATGGTCAGAGGGGAAAAAAATGGGTTGAGAACATCAGTTATCAACTAGCAAGTACAAAGACCTTCAACAAGCAGTGGCACGGCATGGCTAGCGTGCACAGTGACCAACCAAAGGATGCATATGTCACTCAATAGGACCGAATAAGTCCACTATGTGTGGTCAACATTGACAACTCATAACACGAGTCACAACTGGTCAGAGGGAGAGACAGTGATTTTGGAAGCCTATGTATTGACTAGAAAGGACAAAGAGCTTCAATACGCAGTGGCACGGTGTGGCTTATATGCACACCAAACAACCAAACTAGGCATATGTCACTGATCATGACCAGAGAATTACAATATGGGTGGTCAACATTGAACAACCATAACACGAGTCACAAACGGTCAGGAGAGGAAACAATGCTATGGGAATATCGGTTCTCGACTACCAAGTACAACGACCTTCAGTCAGTAGTAGCACGGTGTGGGTACCATGCACAATGACCTACCCAAGTAGGCATACATCACTGCTCATGACCAAAGACGTTTAGTGTGTGTGGTCAATGTTCACAGCTCATAATACAAGTTAAAAATGGGCAGTGGGAGAAACAATGGTTTGGGAATACTTGGTATCGACTAGCACGTACAAAGACCTTCGATAAGTGGTGGAACAGTGTGGCTACCATGCACAATGACCAACCAAAGTATTCTTGTATCACTGAATATCATAAAAAGAGTTTCACTGTGTGTTGTCAACTTTCCTTCTTACAGCTGGTCAATCGGAGCAATGGTTGAGAGGTTATTCAAGCTCGAAGTTGCAAAAAATCGAAATTTCGTCTGCGTTAAATTTTTATGAATAAATTAAATTTGTTATCATTCATAATTTTGAAAACTACCCTCTAATCTTACACCCCCTTATTTTATGCCCTTTACCCATAGAAACCCTTATAATGTCATTTGGACATCATATGAACACCATGCGAGTTGGCTTAGTGCTTATAGAGTTAGATCCCGGAGCTATAGGTCCTAGGTTTGAATCCTCGTAGGCGCAATATACAATAGGCTCGCGACCTGGGAGGGGGGAGGAGCGGCCGTGTTGTGATACCTCAACTCTACCTTCGAGCCTAAGCCGTGGGAGGGGGGGGGGTAGGGGGGGGGTGTCATAATGCGGTCACATATCTGTCCTTCAGGTCGTCCACTGAACATCCATCCAGGGGGGGTTAAAGGGAGTATTCCAGTGAAGGCACCTACGCATAACAAATAAACAAAAACCGACCTGGTGTCAAAGGGAGAAACCTTTTGCTATTTACTGACTAGCAAGTGCAAATACTTTCAACAAGTAGTGGAACGGTGTGGCTACCATGCACAATGACCAACCAGATTAGGCATGTGCCACTTTCCATGACCAAATGACTTTACTATGTGTGGTCAACGTTCACAACCCATAATATGGGTCCCATATTGTCAGAGGGGGAAACAATGGGTTGGGAATACTAGATACCAACTACCAAGTACAACAGCCTTCAGTCAATAGTAGCACGGTGTGGCGACCATGCACAATGACCGACCAAAGTAGGCATATGTACTGCCTTTGACCAAAGAAATCCGCTGTGTGTGGTCAACGCTTACAGCTCATAATACGAGTCACAAATGGTCAGAGCGGAAAACAATGGTTTGGGAGCACCAAGTATCACATAGAAAGCACAAGGGGCTTCAATACATTGTGGCACGGTGTGGAGACCATGCACGGTGACCAACCAAAGTAGGCATATGTCACTGACCATGAGGAAATAATGTGAGAAAGTGTGGTAAAGTTTAATAACTCATAACACGAGTCACAAATGGTCAGGGTGGAATACAATGGTTTGTGCATACTAGTTATCGACTAGCAAGTACAAATACCTTAAATATGTAGTGGCACAATGTGGCTTCAATGCACAGTGACCAACCAAGGTATGCATATGTCACTAACCATGACCAACAAATTTCACTTCATGTGGTCAACGTTGAAAACGCATAACACGAGTCAAAAATGGTCAGAGGGGAAAACAATGGGTTCGGAACACTAGTTATCAACTAGCAAGTACAAAGACCTTCAAAAAGCAGTGGCACGGTATGGCTAGCGTGCACAGTGACCAACCAAAGGGATGCATACGTCACTGACTACGACCGAATAAGTCCACTATGTGTGGTCAACATTGACAACTCATAGCACGAGTTACAAATGGTCAGAGGGAGAGACAATGGTTTAAGAAGCATATGTATTGACTAGAAAGGACGAAGAACTTCAATACGTAGTGGCACGGTGTGGCTAATATGCACACCAAACAACCAAACTAGGCATATGTCACTGATCATGACCACAGAGATTCAATATGGGTGGTCAATGCTGACCAACCACAATACGAGTCACAAATGTTCAGAAGAGGAAATAATGCTATAAGAATATCAATTCTCAAATACCAAGTACAACGACCTTCAGTCAGTAGTAGCACGGTGTGACTACCATGCACAATGACCAACCAAAGTATGCATATGTACTGCCTTTGACCAAAGAAATCCGCTGTGTGTGGTCAACGTTGACAACTCATAATACGAGTCACAAATGGTCAGAGGGGGAAAAATGGTTTGGGAACACCAAGTATAAAATAGCAAGCACAAGGGGCTTCAATACGCTATGGCACGGTGTGGAGACCATGCACGATGACCAACCAAAGTAGGCATATGTCACTGATCATGCCCAAATAGTGTCACTAAGTGTGGTAAACATGGATAACTCATAACACGAGTCACAAATGGTCAGGGTGGTAGATAATCATTTGTGAATACTATGTATCGACTAGCAAAAACAAATACCTTCTATATGTAGTGGCACAATGTGGCTTCAATGCACAGTAATGAACCAAAGTATGCATATGTCACTAACCATGACCAACAAATTTCGCTTAATGTGGTCAACGTTAAAAACGCATAACACGAGTCACAAAGGGTCAGAGGGGAAAACAATGGGTTGGGAACACTAGTAATCAACTAGCAAGTACAGAGACCTTCAACAAGCAGTGGCACGGTATGGCTAGCGTGCACAGTGACCAACCAAAGGATGCATACGTCACTGGCTACGACCGAATAAGTCTACTATGTGTGGTCAGCATTGACAACTCATAACACGAGTCCCAAATGGTCAGAGGGACAGACAATGGGTTTGGAAGCATATGTATTGGCTAGAAAGGAAAAAGAGCTTCAATACGTAGTGGCACGGTGTGGCTAATATGCACACCAAACAATCAAACTAGGCATATGTCACTGATCATGACCAGAGAATTTCAATATGGGTGGTCAATGTTGACCAACCATAACACGAGTCACAAACGGTCAGGACAGAAAACAATGCTATGGGAATATCGGTTCTCAACTACCAAGTACAACGACTTTCAGTCAGTTGTAGCACGGTGTGGCTACCATGCACAATGTCTGACCAAAGTAGGCATATCTACTGCCTTTGACCAAAGAAATCCGCTGTGTGTGGTCAACGTTTACAACTCATAATACGAGTCACAGATGGTCAGAGGGGGAAACAATGGTTTGGGAACACCATGTATCACATAGCAAGCACAAGGGGCTTCCATACGTTGTGGCACGGTGTGGAGACCATGCACGATGACCAACAAAAGTAGGCATATGTCACTGACCATGACCAAATAATGCCAATAAGTGTGGTTAACTTTGACAACTCACAACACGACTCACAAATGGTCAGGGTGGAAGGTAATGGCTTGTAAATACTAGTTATCGACTAGCAAGTCCAAATACTTTCAATATGTAGTGGCACAATGTGGCTTCAATGCACAGTGACCAACCAAAGTATGCATATGTCACTGACCATGACGAAAGAAATTCACTTCATGTAGTCAACGTTGAAAACGCATAACACGAGTCAAAAATTGTCAGAGGGGAAAACAATGGGTTCAGAACACTAGTTATCAACTAGCAAGTACAAAGACCTTCAATAAGCAGTGGCACGGTATGGCTAGCGTGCACAGTGACCAACCAAAGGGATGCATACGTCACTGACTACGACCGAATAAGTCCACTATGTGTGGTCAACATTGACAACTCATAACACGAGTCACAAATGGTCAGAGGGAGAGACAATGGTTTAAGAAGCATATGTATTGACTAGAAAGGACAAAGAACTTCAATACGTAGTGGCACGGTGTGGCTAATATGCACACCAAACAACCAAACTAGGCATATGTCACTAATCATGACCACATAATTTCAATATGGGTGGTCAATGTTGACAAACCATAACACGAGTCACAAACGGTCAGGAGAGGAAACAATGCTATCGGAATATCGGTTCTCAACTACCAAGTACAACAATCTTCAGTCAGTAGTAGCACGGTGTGACTACCATGCCCAATGACCAACCAAAGTATGCATATATACTGCCTTTCACCAAAGAAATCTGCTGTGTGTGGTCAACGTTGACAACTCGTAATACGAGTCACCACTGATCAGAGGGGGAAAAAATGGTTTGGGAACACCAAGTATCGAGTAGCAATCACAAGGGGCTTCAATACGCTGTGGCACAGTGTGGAGACCACACACGGTGACCAACCAAAGTAGGCAAATGTCACTGATCATGCCCAACTAATGTGACTAAGTGTGGTTAACATTGACAGCTCATAACACGAGTCACAAATGGTGAGGGTGGTAGATAATCGTTTGTGAATTCTAGGTATCAACTAGCAAGTACAAATACCTTCTATATGTAGTGGCACAATGTGGCTTCAATGCACAGTAACGAACCAAAGTATGCATATGTCACTAACCATGACCAAAAAATTTCACTTCATGTGGTCAACGTTGAAAACGCATAACACGAGTCACAAATGGTCAGAGGGGAAAACAATGGATTTGGAACACTAGTTATCAACTAGCAAGTTCAAATACCTTCAACAAGCAGTGGCACCGTATGGCTAGCATGCACAGTGACCAAAGAAAGGATGCATATGTCACGGACTACGGCCAAATACGTCCAGTATGTGTGGTCAACATTGAAAACTCATAACAAGAGTCACAAATGGTCAGAGGGAGAGACAATGGTTTGGGAAGCCTATGTATTGACTATAAAGGACAAAGAACTTCAATACGTAGTGGCATGCTGTGGCTAATATGCACACCAAACAACCAAACTAGGCATGTGTCACTGATCGTGACCAGAGAATTTCAATATGGGTGGTCAATGTTGACCAACCATAACACGAGTCACAAACGGTCAGGACACGAAACAATGCTATGGGAATATTGGTTCTCAACTACCAAGTATAACGACCTTCAGTCAGTAGTAGCATGGTGTGGCTACCATGCACAATGACCGACCAAAGTAGGCATATGTACTGCCTTTGACCAAAGAAATCCGTTGTGTGTGGTCAATGTTGACAACTCATAATACGAGTCACAAATGGTCAGAGGGGGAAAAAATGGTTTGGGAACACCAAGTATGAAATAGGAAGCACAAGGGGCTTCAATACGTTTTGGCACAGTGTGGATACCATGCACGATGACCAACCAAAGTAGGCATATGTCACTGACCATGAGCAAATAATGTCACAAAGTGTGGTAATCTTTGACAACTCATAACACGAGTCACAAATGGTCAGGGTGGAAGATAATGGTCTGTGCATACTAGTTATCGACTAGCAAGTACAAATACCGTCAATATGTAGTGGCACAATGTGGCTTCAATGCACAGTGACCAACCAAAGTATGCATATGTCACTAACCATGACCACAAAAGTTCACTTCATGTGGTCAACGTTGAAAACCCATAACACAAGTCACAAATGGTCAGAGGGGAAAACAATGGGTTGGGAACACTAGTAATCAACTAGCAAGTACAAAGACCTTCAACAAGCAGTGGCACGGTATGGCTAGCGTGCACAGTGACCAACCAAAGGATGCATACGTCACTGGCTACGACCGAATACGTCTACTATGTGTGGTCAACATTGACAACTCATAACACGAGTCCCAAATGGTCAGAGGGAGAGACAATGGTTTTGCAAGCCTACGTATTGGCTAGAAAGGAAAAAGAGCTTCAATACGTAGTGGCACGGTGTGGCTAATATGCACACCAAACAATCAAAGTAGGCATATGTCACTGATCATGACCAGAGAATTTCAATATGGGTGGTCAATGTTGACCAACCATAACACGAGTCACAAACGGTCAGGAGAGGAAACAATGCTATGAGAATATCGGTTCTCAACTACCAAGTACAACGAACTTTAGTCAGTAGTAGCATGGTGTGGCTACCATGCACAATGACCGGCCAAAGTAGGCATATGTCACTGATCATGACCAGAGAATTTCAATATGGGTGGTCAATGTTGACCAACCATAACACGAGTCACAAACGGTCAGGAGAGGAAACAATGCTATGAGAATATCGGTTCTCAACTACCAAGTACAACGAACTTTAGTCAGTAGTAGCACGGTGTGGCTACCATGCACAATGACCGGCCAAAGTAGGCATATGTACTGCCTTTGACCAAAGAAATCCGCTGTGTGTGGTAAACGTTGGCAACTCATAATACGAGTCACAAATGATCAGAGGGGGGAAAGTGGTTTGCGAACATCAAGTATCACAGAGCAAGCACAAGGGGCTACAGTACGTTGTGGCACGGTGTGGAGACCATGCACGATGACCACCCACAGTAGGCATATGTCACTGACCATGAGAAAATAATGTCACTAAGTGTGGTAAACCTTGACAACTCATGACACGAGTCACAAATGGTCAGGGTGGTAGACAATGGTTTGTGAATACTAGGTATCGACTAGCAAGTACAAATACCTTCAATATGTAGTGGCGCAATGTGGCTTCAATGCATAGTAACCAACCAATGTATGCATATGTCACTAACCATGACCAACAAATTTCACTTCATGTGCTCAACGTTGAAAACGCATAACACGAGTCACAAATGGTCAGAGGGGGAAACAATGGTTTGGGAACAACAAGTATCAAATAGCAAGCACAAGGGGCTTCAATACGATGTGGCACGGTGTGGAGACCATGCACAATGGCCAACCAAAGTAGCCATATGTCACTGATCATGCCCAAATAATGTCACTAAGTGTGGTAAACATTGACAACTCATAACACAAGTCACAAATGGTCAGGGTGGTAGATAATCGTTTGTGAATACTAGGTATCAACTAGCAAGTACAAATACCTTCTATATGTAGTGGCACAATGCGGCTTCAATGCACAGTAACGAACCAAAGTATGCATATGTCACTAACCATGTCCAACAAATTTCACTTCATTTGGTCAACGTTGAAAACGCAAAACACGAGTCACAAATGGTCAGAGGGGAAAACAATGGGTTGGGAACAATAGTTATCAACTAGCAAGTACAAAGACCTTCAACAAGCAGTGGCACCGTATGGCTAGCGTGCACAGTGACCAACCAAAGGATGCGTACGTCACTGACTACGGCCGAATACGTCCACTATGTGTGGTCAACATTGACAACTCATAACACGAGTCACAAATAGTCAGAGGGAGAGACAATGGTTTGGGAAGCCTATGTATTGACTAGAAAGGACAAAGAACTTCAATATGTAGAGGCACGGTCTGGCTAATATGCACACCAAACAACCAAATTAGGCATATGTCACTGATCATGACCAGAGAATTTCAATATGGGTGGTTAACGTTGACCAACCATAACACGAGTCACAAACGGTCAGGACAGGAAACAATGCTATGGGAATATCAGTTCTCAACTACCAAGTACAACGACTTTCAGTCAGCAGTAGCACGGTGTGGCTACCATGCACAATGACCGACCAAAGTAGCCATATGTACTGCCTTTGACCAAAGAAATCCGCTGTGTGTAGTCAACGTTTACAACTCATAATACAAGTCACAAATGGTCAGAGGGGAAAGCAATGGTTTGGGAACACCATGTATCACATAGCAAGCACAAGGGGCTTCAATAAATTGTGGCACGGTGTGGAGAAAATGCACGATGACCAACCAAAGTAGGCATATGTCACTGACCATGAGCAAACAATGTCACTTAGTGTGGTAAACTTTGACAACTCACAACACGTTTCACAAATGGTCAGGGTGGAAGGTAATGGTTTGTGAATACTAGTCATCGACTAGTAAGTACAAATACCTTTAATATGTAGTGGCACAATTTGGCTTCAATGCACTGTGACCAACCAAAGTATGCATATGTCACTGACCATGACGAACGAATTTCACTTCATGTGGTCAACGTTGAAAACGCATACCACGAGTCACAAATGGTCAGAGGATAAAACAATGGGTTGAGAACATCAGTTATCAACTAGCAAGTACAAAGACCTCCAACAAGCAGTGGCACGGTATGGCTAGCGTGCACAGTGACCAACCAAAGGATGCATATGTAACTGACTACGACCGAATAAGTGCACTATGTGTGGTCAACATTGACAACTCATAACACGAGTCACAGATGGTCAGAGGGAGAGAATGATTTGGGAAGCCTATGTATTGACTAGAAAGGACAAAGAACTTCAATACGCAGTGGCACGGTGTGGCTGATATGCACACCAAACAACCAAACTAGGCATATGTCATTGATCATGATCAGAGAATTTCAATATGGTTGGTCAACGTTGACCCACCATAACTCGAGTCACCAACGGTCAGGAGAGGAAAGAATGCTATGGGAGTATCGGTTCTCAACTACAAAGTACAACGACCTTCAGTCAGTAGTAGCACGGTGTGGTTACCATGTACAATGACCGACCAAAGTAGGCATATGTACTGCCTTTGACCAAAGAAATCCGCTGTGTGTGGTCAACGTTTACAACTCATAATACGAGTCAGAAATGGTCAGAGGGGGAAATAATGATTTGGGAACACCAAGTATCACATAGCAAGAACAAGGGGCTTCAATACATTGTGGCACGGTGTGGAGACCATGCACGATGACCAACCAAAGTAGGCATATGTCACTGACCATGAGCAAATAATATCACTAAGTGTGGTAAACTTTGACAACTCATAACACGAGTCACAAATGGTCAGGGTTGAAGATAATGGTTTGTACATACTAGTTATCGACTAGCAAGAACAAATACCTTCAATATGTAGTGGCACATTGTGGCTTCAATGCACAGTGACCAACCAAAGTATGCTTATGTCACTAACCATGACCAACAAATTTCACTTCATGTGGTCAACGTTGAAACGCATAACACGAGTCACAAATGGTCAGAGGGGAAAACAATGGGTTGGGAACACTAGTTATCAACTAGCAAGTACAAAGACCTTCAATAAGCAGTGGCACGGTATGGCTAGTGTGCACAGTGACCAACGAAAGGATGCATATGTAACTGACTACGACCGAATAAGTGCACTATGTGTGGTCAACATTGACAACTCATAACACGATTCACAGATGGTCAGAGGGAGAGAATGATTTGGGAAGCCTATGTATTGACTAGAAAGGACAAAGAACTTCAATACATAGTGGCACGGTGTGGCTAATATGCACACCAAACAACCAAACTAGGCATATGTCACTAATCATGACCACAGAATTTCAATATGGGTGGTCAATGTTGACAAACCATAACACGAGTCACAAACGGTCAGGAGAGGAATCAGTGCTATCCGAATATCGGTTCTCAACTACCAAGTACAACGACCTTCAGTCAGTAGTAGCACGGTGTGACTACCATGCCCAATGACCAACCAAAGTAGGCATATGAACTGCTTTTCACCAAAGAAGTCTGTTGTGTGTGGTCAACGTTGACAACTCATAATACGAGACACAAATGGTCAGAGGGGGAAAACATGGTTTGGGAACACCAAGTATCAAGTAGCAAGCACAAGGGGCTTCAATGCGCTGTGGCACAGTGTGGAGACCACGCACGATGACCAACCAAAGTAGGCAAATGTCACTGATCATGCCCAAATAATTTCACTAAGTGTGGTAAACATTGACTACTCATAACACGAGTCACAAATGGTCAGGGTGGTAGATAATCGTTTGTGAATACTAGGTATCGACTAGCAAGTACAAATACCTTCTATATGTAGTGGCACAACGTGGCTTCAATGCACAGTAACGAACCAAAGTATGCATATGTCACTAACCATGACCAACAAATTTCACTTCATGTGGTCAACTTTGAAAACGCATAGCACGAGTCACAAATGGTCAGAGGGGAGAACAATGGGTTGGGAACACTAGTTATCAACTAGCAAGTTCAAAGACCTTCAACAAGCAGTGGCACCGTATGGCTAGCATGCACAGTGACCAACCAAAGGATGCATATGTCACGGACTACGGCCAAATACGTCCACTATGTGTGGTCAACATTGACAACTCATAACACGAGTCACAAATGGTCAGAGGGAGAGACAATGGTTTGGGAAGCCTATGTATTGACTAGAAAGGACAAATAACTTCAATACGTAGTGGCATGGTCTGGCTAATATGCACACCAAACAACCAAATTAAGCATATGTCACTGATCATGACCAGATAATTTGAATATGGGTGGTCAATNGTGGCACCGTATGGCTAGCTTGCACAGTGACCTACCAAAGGATGCATACGTCACAGACTACAGCCGAATACGTCCACTATGTGTGGTCAACATTGACAACTCATAACACGAGTCACAAATGGTCAGAGGGAGAGACAATGGTTTGGGAAGCCTATGTATTGACTAGAAAGGACAAATAACTTCAATACGTAGTGGCATGGTCTGGCTAATATGCACACCAAACAACCAAATTAAGCATATGTCACTGATCATGACCAGATAATTTGAATATGGGTGGTCAATGTTGACCAACCATAACACGAGTCACAAACGGTCATGACAGGAAACAAGGCTATGGGAATATCGGTTCTCATCTACCAAGTACAACGACTTTCAGTCAGTAGTAGCACGGTGTGGCTACCATGCACCATGACCGACCAAAGTAGGCATATGTACTGCCCTTGACCAAGGAAATCCGCTGTGTGTGGTCAACGTTTACAACTCATAATACAAGTCACAAATGGTAAGAGGGGAAACAATGGTTTGGGAACACCATGTATCACATAGCAAGCACAAGGGGCTTCAATACGTTGTGGCACGGTGTGGAGACCATGCACGATGACCAACCAAAGTAGGAATATGTCACTGACCATGACCAAATAATGCCACTAAGCGTGGTAAACTTTGACAACTCACAACACGACTCACAAATGGTCAGGGTGGAAGTTAGTGCTAGTCATCGACTAGCAAGTACAGATACCTTTAATATGTAGTGGCACAATGTGGCTTCAATGCACAGTGACCAACCAAAGTATGCTTATGTCACTGACCATGACGAATGAATTTCACTTCATGTGGTCAACGTTGAAAACGCATAACACGAGTCACAAATGGTCAGAGGGGAAAACAATGGGTTGAGAACATCAGTTATGAACTAGCAATTACAAAGACCTTCAACAACCAGTGGCACGGTATGGCTAGCGTGCACAGTGACCAACCAAATGACGCATATGTCACTTACTACGAACGAATAAGTCCACTATGTGTGGTCAACATTGACAACTCGTAACACGAGTCAGAAATGGTCAAAGGGAGAGACAATAATTTGGGAAGCCTATGTATTGACTAGAAAGGACAAAGAACTTCAATACGCAGTGGCACGGTTTGGCTTATATGCACACCAAACAACCAAACTAGGCATATGTCACTGATCATGACCAGAGAATTTCAATATGGGTGGTCAACGTTGACCAACCATAGCACGAGTCACAAACGGCCAGGAGAGGAAACAATGCTATGGGAATATCGGTTCTCAACTACCAAGTACAACGACCTTCAGTCAGTAGTAGCACGGTGTGGCTACCATGCACAATGACCTATCCAAGTAGGCATACATCACTGCTCATGGCCAAAGAAGTTTAGTGTGTGTGGTCAACGTTCACAACTCATAATACAAGTAAAATGTGGGCAGAGGGAGAAACAATGGTTTGGGAATACTTGGTATCAACTAGCAAGTATAAAGACCTTCGATAAGTGGTGGCACGGTGTGGCTACCATGCACAATGACCAACCAAAGTATTATTGTATCACTGAATATCATAAAAAGAGTTTCATTGTGGATTGTCAACTTTCCTTCTTACGTCTGGTCAATCGGAGCAATGGTTGAGAGGTTATTCAAGCTCGAAGTTGCAAAATTCGAAATTTCGTCTGCGTCAAACTTTTATGAATAAACAATTTTTTTTATCATTCATATTTTTGAAAACTACCCTCTAATCTTACGCTCCCTTCTTTTATGCCGTTTACCCATATGAACCCTTATAATGCCATTTGGACATCATATGGGCACCATGCGAGTTGGCTTAGTGCTTATAGATATTAGATTCTGATAGGTCCTAGGTTTGAATCCTCGTATGCGCAATATACGATAGGCTCGCGACCTAGGGGGGGGGGGGCGGCCGTGTTGTGATACCTCAACTCTACCTTCGAGCCTAAGCCGTGGGGGGGTAGGGGGGTGTCATAATGCGGTCGCAATTGTCCTCCAGGTTGTCCACGGAACATCCCTCCAGGGGGGGTGGGAGGGAGTATTCCAGTGAAGGCAACTACGCGTAACAAATCAACAAAGACCGACCTGGTGTCAAAGGGAGAAACCTTTTGCTATTTATTGACTAGCAAAGGCAAATATTTTCAACAAGTAGTGGAAAGGTGTGGCTACCATGCACAATGACCAACCAGATTAGGCATGTGCCACTTACCATGACCAAATAATTTTACTATGTGTGGTCAACGTTGACAACCCATAATATGGGTCCCGAACAGTCAGAAGGGGAAACAATGGGTTGGGAATACTAGATACCAACTACCAAGTACAACGATCTTCAGTCAGTACTAACACGGTGTGACTACCATGCACAATGACAGACCAATGTACGCATATGTACTGCCTTTGACCAAAGAAATCCTCTGTGTGTGGTCAACGTTTACAACACATAATACGAGTCACAAATGATCAGAGGGGGAAACAATGGTTTGGGAACAAAAAGTATCACATAGCAAGCATAGGGGGCTTCAATACGTTGTGGCACGGTGTGGAGACCATGCACGATGACCAACCAAAGTAGGCATATGTCACTGACCGTGCCCAAATAATGTCACTAAGTGTGGTAAACTTTGACAACTCATAACACGAGTCACAAATGGTCAGGGTGGTAGATAATGGTTTGTGAATACTATGTATCGACTAGCAAGTACAAATACCTTCAAAATGTAGTGGCACAATGTGGTTTCAATGCACAGTGACCAACCAAAGGATGCATACATCACTGACTACGGCCAAATACGTCCACTATGTGTGGTCAACATTGAAAACTCATAACACGAGTCAAAAATGGTCAGAGGGAGAGACAATAGTTTGGGAAGCCTATGTATTGACTAGAAAGGACAAAGAACTTCAATACGTAGTGGCACGATGTAGCTAATATGCACACCAAACAACCAAACTAGGCATATGTCACTGGTCATGACCAGAGAATTTCAATATGGGTGGTCAACGTTGACCAACCATAACACGAGTCACAAACGGTCAGTACAAGAAACAATGCTATGGGAATATCGGTTCTCAATCACCAAGTTAAACGTCTTTCAGTCAGTAGTAGCACGGTGTGGCTACCATGCACAATGTCTGACCAAAGTAGGCATATGTACTGCCTTTGACCAAAGAAATCCGCTGTGTGTGGTCAACGTTTACAACTCATAATACGAGTCACAAATGGTCACAGGGATAAACAATGGTTTGGGAACACCATGTATAACATAGCAAGCACAAGGGTCTTCAATACGTTGTGGCACGGTGTGGAGACCATGAACAATGACCAACCAAAGTAGGCATATGTCACTGACCATGACCAAATAATGTCACTAAGTGTGGTTAACTTTGACAACTCACAACACGACTCACAAATGGTCAGGGTGGAAGGTAATGGCTTGTGAATACTACTTATCGAATAGCAAGTACAAATACCTTCAATATGTAGTGGCACAATGTGGCTTCAATGCACAGTGACCAACCAAAGTATGCATATGTCACTGACCGTGACGAAAGAATTTCACTTCATGTGGTCAACGTTGAAAATGCATAACACGAGTCACAAATGGTCAAAGGGGAAAACAATGGGTTTGGAACATCAGTTATCAACTAGCAAGTACAAAGACCTTCAACAACCAGTGGCACGGTATGGCTAGCGTGCACAGTGACCAACCAAAGGACGCATATGTCACTTACTACGACCGAATAAGTCCACTATGTGTGGTCAACATTGACAACTCGTAACACGAGTCACAAATGGTCAGAGGGAGAGACAATGATTTGGGAAGCCTATGAATTGACTAGAAAGGACAAAGAACTTCAATACGCAGTGGCACGGTTTGGCTTATATGCACACCAAACAACCAAAATAGGCATATGGCACTGATCATGGCCAGAGAATTTCAATATGGGTGGTCAACGTTGACCAACCATAGCACGAGTCACAAACGGCCAGGAGAGGAAACAATGCTATGGGAATATCGGTTCTCAACTACCAAGTACAACGACCTTCAGTCAGTAGTAGCACGGTGTGGCTACCATGCACAATGACCTATCCAAGTAGGCATACATCACTGCTCATGACCAAAGAATTTTAGTGTGTGTGGTCAACGTTCACAACTCATAATACAAGTAAAAAGTGGGCAGAGGGAGAAACAATGGTTTGGGAATAATTGGTATCAACTAGCAAGTACAAAGACCTTCGAGAAGCGGTGGCATGGTGTGGCTACCATGCACAATGACCAACCAAAGTATTCTTGTATCACTGAATATCATAAAAAGAGTTTCACTGTGTGTTGTCAACTTTCCTTCTTACGGCTGGTCAATCGGAGCAATGGTTGAGAGGTTATTCAAGCTCGAAGTTGCAAAATTCGAAATTTCGTCTGCGTCAAACTCTTATGGATAAACTAATTTTTTGATCATTCATATTTTTGAAAACTACCCTCTAATCTGACGCCCCTTTATTTTATGCCCTTTATCCATAGGAACCCTTATAATGTCATTTGGACATCATATGAACACCATGCGAGTTGGCTTAGTGCTTATAGAGTTAGATTCTGNGGGGGTGTCATAATGCGGTCGCAATTGTCCTCCAGGTCGTCCACGGAACATCCCTCCAGGGGGGGTGGGAGGGAGTATTCCAGTGAAGGCAAGTACGCGTAACAAATCAACAAAGACCGACCTGGTGTCAAAGGAAGAAACCTTTTGCTATTTATTGACTAGCAAAGGCAAACATTTTCAACAAGTAGTGGAACGGTGTGGCTACCATGCACAATGACCAACCAGATTAGGCATGTGCCACTTATCATGACCAAATAATTTTACTATGTGTGGTTAACATTGACAACCCATAATATGGGTCCCGAACAGTCAGAAGGGGAAACAATGGGTTGGGAATACTAAATACCAACTACCAAGTACAACGACCTTCAGTCAGTACTAGCACGGTGTGGCTACCATGCACAATGACTGACCAAAGTAGGCATATGTACTGCCTTTGACCAAAGAAATCCTCTGTGTGTGGTCAACGTTTACAACTCATAATACGAGTCACAAATGGCCAGAGGGGGAAACAATGGTTTGGGAACAACAAGTATCACATAGCAAGCACAAGGGGCTTCAATACGTTGTGGCACGGTGTGGAGACCATGCACGATGACCAACCAAAGTAGGCATATGTCACTGACCGTGCCCAAATAATGTCACTAAGTGTGGTAAACATTGACAACTCATAACACGAGTCACAAATGGTCAGGGTGGTAGATAATGGTTTGTGAATACTAGGTATCGACTAGCAAGTACAAATACCTTGAAAATGTAGTGGCACAATGTGGTTTCAATGCACTGTGACCAACCAAAGGATGCATACGTCACTGACTACGGCCGAATACGTCCACTTTGTGTGGTCAACATTGACAACTCATAACACGAGTCACAAATGGTCAGAGGAAGAGGCAATAGTTTGGGAAGCCTATGTATTGACTAGAAAGGACAAAGAAATTCAATACGTAGTGGCACGGTGTGGCTAGTATGCACACCAAACAACCAAACTAGGCATATGTCACTGATCATGACCAGAGAATTTCAATATGGGTGGTCAACGTTGACCAAGCCTAACACGAGTCACAAACGGTTAGGATAAGAAACAATGCTATAGGAACATCGGTTCTCAATCACCACATTTAACGACTTTCAGTCAGTAGTAGCACGGTGTGGCTACCATGCACAATGTCTGACCAAATAGGCATATGTAGTGCCTTTGACCAAAGAAATCCGCTGTGTGTGGTCAACGTTTACAACTCATAATACGAGTCACAAATGGTCACAGAGAGAAACAATGGTTTGGGAACACCAAGTATAACATAGCAAGCACAACGGTCTTCAATACGTTGTGGCACGGTGTGGAGACCATGCATGATGACCAACCAAAGTAGGCATATGTCACTGACCATGACCAACTAATGTCACTAAGTGTGGTTAACTTTGACAACTCACAACACGACTCACAAATGGTCAGGGTGGAAGGTAATGGCTTGTGAATACTAGTTATCGACTAGCAAGTACAAATACCTTCAATATGTAGTCGCACAATGTGGCTTCAATGCACAGTGACCAACCAAAGTATGCATATGTCACTGACCATGACGAAAGAATTTCCCTTCATGTGGTCAACGTTGAAAATGCATAACACGAGTCATAAATGCTCAAAGGGGAAAACAATGGGTTTGGAACATCAGTTATCAACTAGCAAGTACTAAGACCTTCAACAACCAGTGGCACGGTATGGCTAGCGTGCACAGTGACCAACCAAAGGATGCATACGTAAATGACTACGAGCGAATAAGTCCACTATGTGTGGTCAACATTGAAAACTCATAACACGAGTCACAAATGGTCAGAGGGAGAGACAATGATTTGGGAAGCCTATGTATTGACTAGAAAGGACAAAGAACTTCAATACGCAGTGGCACGGTGTAGCTAATATGCACACCAAACAACCCAACTAGGCATATGTCACTGATCATGACCTGAGAATTTCAACATGGGTGGTCAACGTTGACCAACCATAACACGAGTCACAAATGGTCAGGACAGGAAACAATGCTATGGGAATATCGGTTCTAAGCTACCAAGTATAACGACCTTCGGTCAGTAGTAGCACGGTGTGGCTACCATGCACAATGACCAACCAAATTAGGCATATGTACTGCCTTTGACCAAAGAAATCCCCTGTGTGTGGTCAATGTTGACAACTCATAATACGAGTCACAAATGGTCAAAGGGGGAAACAATGGTTTGGGAACACCAAGTATCAAATAGCAAGCACAAGGGGCTTCAATACGTTTTGGCACAGTGTGGAGACCATGCACGATGACCAACCAAAGTAGGCATATGTCCATGACCACGAGCAAATAATGTCACAAAGCGTGGTAAACTTTAACAACTCATAACACGAGTCACAAATGGTCAGGGTGGATGACAATGGTTTGTGCATACTAGTTATCGACTAGCAAGTACAAATACCTTCAATATGTAGTGGCATAATGTGGCTTCAATGCACAGTGACCAACCAAAGTATGCATGTGTCACTAACCATGACCACAAAACTTCACTTCATGTGGTCAACGTTGAAAACGCATAACACGAGTCACAAATGGTCAGAGGGGAAAACAATGGGTTGAGAACATCATTTATCAACTAGCAAGTACAAAGACCTTCAACAAGCAGTGGCACGGTATGGCCAGCGTGCACAGTGACCAACCAAAGGATGCATACATCACTGACTACGACCGAATAAGTCCACTATGTGTGGTCAACATTGACAACTCATAACACGAGTCACAAATGGTCAGAGGGAGAGACAATGGTTTGAGAAGCCTATGTATTGACTAGAAAGGACAAAGAACTTCAATACTTAGTGGCACGGTGTGGCTAATATGCACACCAAACAACCAAACTAGGCATATGTCACTGATCATGACCAGAGAATTTCAATATGGGTGGTCAACGTTGACCAACCAAAACACGAGCCACAAACGGTCAGGACAGGAAACAATGCTATGGGAATATCGGTTCTCACATACCAAGTACAACAACTTTCAGTCAGTAGTAGCACGGTGTGGCTACCATGCACAATGACCGACCAAAGTAGGCATATGTACTGCCTTTGACCAAAGAAATCCGCTGTGTGTTGTCAACGTTTACAACTCATAATACGAGTCACAAATGGTCAGAGGGGGACACAGTGGTTTGGGAACACCATGTATCACATAGCAAGCACAAGGGGCTTCAATACGTTGTGGCACGGTGTGGAGACCATGCACGATGACCAACCAAAGTAGGCATATGTCACAGACCATGAGCAAATAATGTCACTAAGTGTGGTAAACTTTGACAACTCACAACACGACTCACAAATGGTCAGGGTGGAAGGTAATGGTTTGTGAATACTAGTTATCCACTAGTAAGTACAAATACCTTTAATATGTAATGGCACAATGTGGCTTCAATGCACAGTGACCAACCAAAGTATGCATATGTCACTGACCACGAGGAACGAATTTCACTTCATGTGGTCAATGTTGAAAACGCATAACACGAGTCACAAATGGTCAGATGGGAAAACAATGGGTTGAGAACATCAGTTATCAACTAGAAAGTACAAAGACCTTCAACAAGCAGTGATACTGTATGGCTAGCGTGCACAGTGACCAACCAAAGGATGCATATGTCACTGACTCAACCGAACAAGTCCACTATGTGTGGTCAACATTGACAACTTATAACACGAGTCACAAATGGTCAGAAGGAGAGACAATGAGTTGGGAAGCCTATGTATTGACCAGAAAAGAAAAAGAACTTCAATAAGCAGTGGCACGGTGTGGCTTATGTGCACACCAAACGACCACACTAGGCATATGTCACTGATCATGACCGTAGAATTTCAATATGGGTGGTCAACTTTGATCAACCATAACACGAGTCACAAATGGTCAAGGCGGAAGATAATGAATTGTGCATACTAGTTAATGACCAGCAAGTACAAATACCTTCAATATGTAGTGGCACAATGTGGCTTCAATGCACAGTGACCAACCAAAGTATGCATGTGTCACTAACCATGACCAACAAATTTCACTTCATGTGGTCAACGTTGAAAACGAATAACACGAGTCACAAATGGTCAGAGGGGAAAACAATGGGTTGGGAACGCTAGTTATCAACTAGCAAGTACAAAGACCTTCAATAAGCAGTGGCACGGTATGGCCAGCGTGCACAGTGACCACCCAAAGGGATGCATACGTCACTGACTACGACCGAATAAGTCCACTATGTGTGGTCAACAATGACAACTCAGAACACGAGTCAGAAATGGTCAGAGGGAGAGACAATGGTTTAAGAAGCATATTTATTGACTATAAAGGACAAAGAACTTCAATACGTATTGGCACGGTGTGGCTAATATGCACACCAAACAACCAAACTAGGCATATGTCACTGATCATGACCACAGAATTTCAATATGGGTGGTCAATGTTGACCAACCATAACACAAGTCACAAACGGTCAGGAGAGCAAACAATGCTATGGGAATATCAGTTCTCAACTACCAAGTACAACGACCTTCAGTCAGTAGTAGCACGGTGTGACTACCATGCACGATGACCGACCAAAGTAGGCATATGTACTGCCTTTGACCAAAGAAATCTGCTGTGTGTGATCAACGTTGACAACTCATAACATGAGTCACAAATGGTCAGAGGGGGAAAAAATAGTTTGGGAACACCAAGTATCAAATAGCAAGCACAAAGGGTTTCAATACACTGTGGCACCGTGTGGAGACCATGCACGATGACCATCCCAAGTAGGCATACGTCACTGATCATGCCCAAATAATGTCACTTAGTGTGGTAAACTTTGACAACTCATAACACGAGTCACAAATGGTCAGGGTGGTAGATAATGGTTTGTGAATACTAGGTATCGACTAGCAAGTACAAATACCTTCAATATGTAGTGGCACAATGTGGCTTCAATGCAGAGTACCCAACCTAAGTATGCATATGTCACTAACCATGACCAG
>SZWC01000362.1:87914-102299 GCA_023375785.1 Penium margaritaceum
TTGTGGCACGGTGTGGAGACCATGCACGATGACCAACCAAAGTAGGCATATGTCACTGACCATGACCAAATAATGTCACTAAGTGTGGTAAACTTTGACAACTCATAACAGGAATCACAAATGGACAGGGTGGAAGATAATGGTTTGTGAATAGTAGTTATCGACTAGCAAGTACAAATACCTTCAATATGTAGTGGCACAATGTGGCTTCAATGCAGAGTACCCAACCTAAGTATGCATATGTCACTAACCATGACCAGCAAATTTCACTTCATGTGGTCAACGTTGAAAATGCATAACACGAGTCACAAATGGTTAGAGGGGAAAACAATGGGTTGGGAACACTAGTTATCAACTAGCAAGTACAAATACCTTCAACAAGCAGTGGCACCGTATGGCTAGCTTGCACAGTGACCTACCAAAGGATGCATACGTCACAGACTACAGCCGAATACGTCCACTATGTGTGGTCAACATTGACAACTCATAACACGAGTCACAAATGGTCAGAGGGAGAGACAATGGTTTGGGAAGCCTATGTATTGACTAGAAAGGACAAAGAACTTCAATACGAAGTGGCACAGTGTGGCTTATATGCACACCAAACAACCAAACTAGGCATATGTCACTGATCATGACCAGGGAATTTCAATATGGGTGGTCAACGTTGACCAAACATAACACGAGTCACAAACGGTCAGGAGAGGAAACAATGCTATGGGAATATTGGTTCTCGACTACCAAGTACAACGATCTTCAGTCAGTAGTAGCACGGTGTGGCTACCATGCACAATGACCTACCCAAGTAGGCATACATCACTACTCATGACCAAAGAAGTTTAGTGTGTGTGATCAACGTTCACAACTCATAATACTAGTCACAAATGGTCAGAGGGGGAAACAATGGTCTGGGAACACCATGTATCACATAGCAAGCACAAGGGGCTTCAATACGCTGTGGCACGGTGTGGAGACCATGCACGATGACCAACCAAAGTAGGCATATCTCTCTGACCATGACCAGATAATGTTACCAAGTGTGGTAAACTTTGACAACACACAACACGACTCACAAATGGTCAGGGTGGAAGGTAATGGTTTGTGAATACTCGTTATCGAATAGCAAGTACAAATACCTTTAATATGTAGTGGCACAATGTGGCTTGAATGCACAGTGACCAACCAAAGTATGCATATGTCACTGACCATGACGAACGAATTTCACTTCATGTGGTCAACGTTGAAAACGCATAACACGAGTGACAAATGGTCAGAGGGGAAAACTATGGATTGAGAACATCAGTTATCAACTAGCAAGTACAAAGACCTTCAACAAGCAGTGGCACGGTATGGCTAGCGTGCACAGTGACCAACCAAAGGATGCATATTTCACTGACTACGACCGAATAAGTCCACTATGTGTGGTCAGCATTGAAAACTCATAACACGAGTCACAAATGGTCAGAGGGAGAGACAATGGTTTGGGAAGCCTATGTATTGACTAGAAAGGACAAAGAACTTCAATACACAGTGGCATGATGTGGCTTATATGCACACCAAACAACCAAACTAGGCATATGTCACTGATCATGACCAGAGAATTTCAATATGGGTGGTCAACGTTGACCAACCATAACACGAGTCACAAACGGTCAGGATGGGAAACAATGCTATGGGCATATCGGTTATCAGCTACCAAGTACAACGACCTTCAGTCAGTAGTAGCACGGTGTGGCTACCATGCACAATGACCTATCCAAGTAGGCATACATCACTGCTCATGACCAAAGAAGTTTAGTGTGTGTGGTCAACGTTTACAACTCATAATACAAGTAAAAAATGGGCAGAGGGAGAAACAATGGTTTGGGAATACTTGGTATGGACTAGCAAGTACAAAGACCTTCGATAAGTGGTGGTACGGTGTGGCTACCATGCACAATGACCTATCCAAGTAGGCATACATCACTGCTCATGACCAAAGAAGTTTAGTGTGTGTGGTCAACGTTTACAACTCATAATACAAGTAAAAAATGGGCAGAGGGAGAAACAATGGTTTGGGAATACTTGGTATGGACTAGCAAGTACAAAGACCTTCGATAAGTGGTGGTACGGTGTGGCTACCATGCACAATGAACAACCAAAGTAATCTTGTATCACTGTGTGTTGTCAACTTTCCTTCTTACGGCTGGTCAATCGGAGCAATGGTTGAGAGGTTAATCAAGCTCGAAGTTGCAAAATTCGAGAGTTCGTCTGCGTTAAATTTTTATGAATAAACTAAATTTGTTATCATTCATAATTTTGAAAACTACCCTCTAATCTTACACCCCCTTATTTTAATCCCTTTACGCATAGGAACCCTTATAATGTCATTTGGACATCATATGAACACAATGCGAGTGGGCTTAGTGCTTATAGAGTTAGATTCTGGAGCGATAGGTCCTAGGTTTGAATCCTCGTACGCACAATATACAATAGGCTCGCGACCTGGAGGGGGGGGGGGGCGGCCGTGTTGTGATACCTCAAATCTACCTTCGAGCCTAAGCCGTGGGGGGAGGGGGTAGGGGGGGTGTCATAATGCGGTCGCAAATCTGTCCTCCAGATCGTCCACGGAACATCCCTCAAGGGTGGGTGGGATGGAGTATTCCAGTGAAGGCACCTACGCGTAACAAATCAACAAAAACCAACCTGGTGTCAAAGGGAGAAACCTTTTGCTATATATTGACTAGCAAGTGCAAATACTTTCAACAAGTAGTGCAACGGTGTGGCTACCATGCACAATGACCAACCAGATTAGGCATGTGCCACTTACCATGACCAAACAATTTTACTATGTGTGGTCAACGTTGACAACCCATAATATGGGTCCCGAACTGTCAGAGGGGGAAACAATGGGTTGGGAATACTATGTACCAACTACCAAGTACAACGAACTTCAGTCAGTAGTAGCACGGTGTGGCTACCATGCACAATGACCGACCAAAGTACGCTTATGTACTGCCTTTGACCAAAGAAATCCGCTGTGTGTGGAAACGTTGGCAACTCATAATACGAGTCACAAATGATCAGAGGGGGAAAAAGTGATTTGGGAACACCAAGCATCACATAGCAAGCACAAGGGGCTTCAATACGCTGTGGCACGGTGTGGAGACCATGCACGATGTCCAACCAAAGTAGGCATATGTCACTGACCATGACCAAATAATGCCACTAAGTGTGGTAAACTTTGACAACTCACAACACGAGTCACAAATGGTCAGGGTGGAAGGTAATGGTTTGTGAAAACTAGTTATCTACTAGCAATTACAAATACCTTCAACATGTAGTGGCACAATGTGGCTTCAAAGTACAGTGACCAACCAATGTATGCATATGTCACTGACCATGACCAACAATTCTCACTTCATGTGCTCAACGTTGAAAACGCTTAACACGAGTCACAAATGGTCAGAGGGGAAAACAATGGGTTGGGAACACAGGTTATCAACTAGCAAGTACAAAGACCTTGAACAAGCAGTGGCACGGTATGGCTAGCATGCACAATGACCAACCAAAGGATGCATATGTCACTTACTACGACCGAATAAGTCCACTATGTGTGGTCAACATTGACAACTCATAACACAAGTCAAAAGTGGTCAGAGGGAGAGACAATGATTTGGGAAGCCTATGTATTGACTAGAAAGGACAAAGAACTTCACTACGCAGTGGCACGGTGTGGCTTATATGCACACCAAATAACCAAACCCAGGCATATGTCACTGCTCATGAACAGAGAATTTCAGTATGGGTGGTCAACGTTGACCAACCATAACACGAGTCACAAACGGTCAGGAGAGGAAACAATGCTATGGGAATATCGGTTCTCAACTACCAAGTACAACGACCTTCAGTCAGTAGTAGCACGGTGTGGCTACCATGCACAATGTGCGACCAAAGTAGGCATATGTACTGCCTTTGACCAAAGAAATCCGCTCTGTGTGGTCAACGTTTACAACTCATAAAACGAGTTGCCAATGGACAGAGGAGGAAACAATGGTTTGGGAACACCAAGTATCACATAGCTAGCACAAGGGGATTCAATACGTTGTGGCACAGTGTGGAGACCATGCACGATGACCAACCAAAGTAGGCATATGTCACCGACCATGAGCAAATAATGTCACTAAGTGTGGTAAACTTTGACAACTCATAACACGAGTCACAAATGGTCAGGGTGGAAGATAATGGTCTGTGCATACTAGTTATCGACTAGAAAGTACAAATACCTTCAATATGTAGTGGCACAATGTGGCTTCAATGCACAGTAACCAACCATAGTATGCATATGTCACTAACCATGACCAACAAATTTCACTTCATGTGGTCAACGTTGAAAACGCATAACACGAGTCACAAATGGTCATAGGGGAAAACAATGGATTGGGAACACTAGCTATCAACTAGCAAGTACAAAGACCTTCAACAAGCAGTGGCACTGTATGGCTAGCGTGCACAGTGACCAACCAAAGGATGCATACGTCACTGGCTACGGCCGAATACGTCCACTGTGTGTGGTCAACATTGACAACTCATAACACGAGTCACAAATGGTCAGAGGGAGAGACAATGGTTTGGGAAGCCTGTGTATTGACTAGAAAGGAAAAACAACTTCAATACGTAGTGGCACGGTGTGTCTCATATGCACACCAAACAACCAAACTAGGCATATGTCACTGATCATGACCACGGAATTTCAATATGGGTGGTTAATGTTGACCAACCATAACACGAGTCACAAACGGTCAGGACAGGAAACAATGATATGGGAATATCGGTTCTCGACTACCAAGTACAACGACCTTCCGTCAGTAGTAGCACGGTGTGACTACCATGCACAATGACCGACCAAAATAGGCATATGTACTGCCTTTGACCAAAGAAATCCGCTGTGTGTGGAAAACGTTGACAACTCATAATACGAGTCACAAATGGTCAGAGGGGGAAAAATGGCTTGAGAACACCATGTATCACATAGCAAGCACAAGGGGCTTCAATACGTTGTGGCACGGTGTGGAGACCATGCACGATGACCAACCAAAGTTGGCATATGTCACTCACCATGACCAAATAATATCACTAAGTGTGGTAAACTTTGACAACTCACAACACGACTCACAAATGGTCAGGGTGGAAGGCAATGGTTTGTGCATACTAGTTATCGACTAGCAAGTACAAATACCTTTAATATGTAGTGGCACAATGTGGCTTCAAAGCACAGTGACCAACCAAAGTATGCATATGTCACTGACCATGACGAACGGATTTCACTTCATGTGGTCAACGTTGAAAACGCATAACACGAGTCACAAATGGTCAGAGGGGAAACAATGGGTTGAGAACATTAGTTATCAACTAGCAAGTACAAAGATCTTCAACAAGCAGTGCCACGGTATGGCTAGCGTGCACAGTGACCAACCAAAGGATGCATATGTCACTGACTACGACCGAGTAAGTCCACTATGTGTGGTCAACATTGACAACCCATAACACGAGTCACAAATGGTCAGACGGTGAGATAATGATTTGGAAAGCCTATGTATTGACTAGAAAGGACAAAGAACTTCAATACGCAGTGGCACGGTGTGGCTTATATGCACACCAAACAACCAAACTAGGCATATGGCACTGATCATGACCAGAGAATTTCAATATGGGTGGTCAACGTTGACCAACCATAACACGAGTCACGAACGGTCAGGAGAGGAGACAATGCTAATGGGAATATCGGTTATCAACTACCAAGTACAATGACCTTCAGTCAGTAGTAGCACGGTGTGGCTACCATGCACAATGACCTACCCAAGTAGGCATACATCACTGCTCATGACCAAAGAAGTTTAGTGTGTGTGCTCAACGTTCACAACTCATAATACAAGTAAAAAATGGGCAGAGGGAGAAACAATGGTTTGGGAATACTTGGTATCGACTAGCAAATGCAAAGACATTTGATAAGTGGTGGCATGGTGTGGCTACCATGCACAATGACCAACAAAAGTATTATTGTATCACTGAATATCATAAAAGAGTTTCAATGTGTGTTGTCAACTCTCCTTCTTACAGCTGGTCAATCGGAGCAATGGTTGAGAGGTTAATCAAGCTCGAAGTTGCAAAATTCGAAATTTTGTCTGCGTTAAATTTTTATGAATAAACTAAATTTGTTATCATTCATAATCTTGAAAACTACCCTCTAATCTTACACCCCCTTATTTCATGCCCTTTACCCATAGGAACCCTTATAATGTCATTTGGATATCATATGAACACCATGCGAGTTGGCTTATTGCTTATAGAGTTAGATTATGGAGTGATAGGTCCTAGGTTTGAATCCTCGTACGCACAATATACAATAGGCTCGCGACCTGGGGTGGGGGGGCGGCCGTGTTGTGATACCTCAACTCTACCTTCAAGCCTAAGCCGTGGGGGGGGGGGGGGGGGGGGGGGGTGGGGGGGGTGTCATAATGCGGTCGCAAATCTGTCCTCCAGGTCGTCCACGGAACATCCCTCCAGGGGGGTGGGAGGGAGTACTCCAGTGAAGGCACCTACGCATAACAAATAAAAAAAAAAACCGACCTGGTGTCAAAGGGAGAAACCTTTTGCTATTTATTGACTAGCAAGTGCAAATACTTTCAACAAGTAGTGGAACGGTGTGGCTACCATGCACAATGACCAACTAGATAAGGCATGTGCCACTTACCATGTCCAAATAATTTTACTATGTGTGGTCAACGTTGACAACCCATAATATGGGTCCCGAATTGTCAGAGGGGGAAACAATGGGTTGGGAATACTAGATACCAACTACCAAGTACAACAACCTTCAGTCAGTAGTAGCACGGTGTGGCGACCATGCACAATAACCGACCAAAGTAGGCATATGTACTGCCTATGACCAAAGAAATCCGCTGTGTGTGGTCAACGTTTACAACTCATAATACGAGTCACAAATGGTCAGAGGGGGAAACAATGGTTTGGGAACACCAAGTATCACATAGCAAGCACAAGGGGCTTCAATACGATGTGGCACGGTGTGGAGACCATGCATGATGACCAACCAAAGTAGGCATATGTCACTGACCATGAGCAAATAATGTCACAAAGTGTGGTAAACTTTGACAACTCATAACACGAGTCACAAATGGTCAGGGTGGAAGAGAATGGTTTGTGCATACTAGTTATCGACTAGCAATTACGAATACCTTCAATATGTAGTGGCACAATGTGGCTTCAATGCATAGTGACCAACCGAAGTATGCATATGCCACCAACCATGACCAACAAATTTCACTTAATGCGGTCAACGTTGAAATGCATAACACGAGTCACAAATGCTCAGAGTGGAAAACAATGGGTTGAGAACATCAGTTATCAACTAGCAAGTACAAAGACCTTCAACAAGCAGTGGCACGGTATGGCTAGCGTGCACAGTGACCAACCAAAGGATGCATATGTCACTGACTACGACCGAATAAGTCCACTAAGTGTGGTCAACATTGACAACTTATAACACGAGTCACAAATGATCAGAGGGAGAGACAATTATTTGGGAAGCCTATGTATTGACTAGAAAGGACAAAGAACTTCAATACGCAATGGCACGGTGTGGCTTATATGCACACCAAACAACCAAACTAGGCATATGTCACTAATCATGACCAAAGAATTTCAATATGAGTGGTCAACGTTGACCAACCATAACAGGAGTCACAAACGGTCAGGAGAGAAAACAATGCTGTGGGAATATCGGTTCTCAACTACCAAGTACAACGACCTTCAGTCAGTAGTAGCACGGTGTGACTACCATGCACAATGACCGACCAAAGTAGGCATATGTACTGCCTTTGACCAAAGAAATCCGCTCTGTGTGGTCAACGTTCACAACTCATAATACGAGTCACCAAAGGTCAGAGGGGGAAACAATGGTTTGGGAACACCAAGTATCACATATCAAGCACAAGGGGCTTCAATACGTTGTGGCACGGTGTGGAGACCATGCACGATGACCAACCAAAGTATGCATATGTCACTGACCACGAGCAAATAATGTCACTAAGTGTGGTAAACTTTGACAACTCACAACACGAGTCACATATGGTCAGGGTGGAAAGTAATGGTTTGTGAATACTAGTTATCGACTAGCAAGTACAAATACCTTCAATATGTAGTGGCACAATGTGGCTTCAATGCACAGTGACCAACCAAAGTATGCATATGTCACTGACCACGACGAACGAATTTCACTTCATGTGGTCAACGTTGAAAACGCATAACACGAGTCTCAAATGGTCAGAGGGGAAAACAATGGGTTGAGAACATCGGTTAGCAACTAGCAAGTACAAAGACCTTCAACAAGCAGTGGCACGGTATGGCTAGTGTGCACAGTGACCAACCAAAGGGATGCATACGTCACTGACTACAACCGAATAAGTCCACTATGTGTGGTCAACATTGACAACTCATAACACGAGTCACAAATGGTCAAAGGGAGAGACAATGATTTGGGAAGCCTATGTACTGACTAGAAAGGACAAAGAACTTCAATACGCAGTGGCACGGTGTGGCTTATATGCACACCAAACAACCAAACTAGGCATATGTCACTGATGATGACCAAAGAATTTCAATATGGGTGGTCAACGTTGACCAACCATAACATGAGTCACAAACGGTCAGGATAGGAAACAATGCTATGGGAATATCGGTTCTCGACTACCATGTGCAACGACCTTTAGTCAGTAGTCGCACGGTGTGGCTACCATGGACAATGACCGACCCAAGTAGGCATACATCACTGCTCATGACCAAAGAATTTTAGTGTGTGTGGTCAACGCTTACAACTCATAATACGAGTCACCAATGGTCAGAGGGAGAAACAATGGTTTGGGAACACCAAGTATCACATAGCAAGCACAAGGGGCTTCAATGCATTGTGGCACGGTGTGGAGACCATGCACGATGACCAACCAAAGTAGGCATACGTCAGTGACCATGAGCAAATAATATCACAAAGTGTGGTAAACTTTGACAACTCATAACACGAGTCACAAATGGTCAGGGTGGAAGATAATGGTTTGTGCATACTAGTTATTGACTAGAAAGTACAAATACCTTCAATATGTAGTGGCACAATGTGGTTCCAATGCACAGTAACCAACCAAAGTATGCATATGTCACTAACCATGACCAAACAATTTCACTTCATGTGGTCAACGTTGAAAACGCATAACACGAGTCACGAGTGGTCAGAGGGGAAAACAATGGGTTGGGAACACTAGTTATCAACTAGCAAGTACAAGGAACTTCAATAAGCAGTGGCACAGTATGGCTAGCGTGCACAGTGACCAACCAAATGGATGCATACGTCACTGACTACGACCGAATAAGTCCACTATGTGTGGTCAACATTGACAACTCATAACACGAGTCACAAATGGTCAGAGGGATAGACAATGGTTTAAGAAGCATATGTATTGACTAGAAAGGACAAAGAACTTCAATACGTAGTGGCACGGTGTGGCTAATATGCACACCAAACAACCAAACTAGGCATATGTCACTGATCATGACCACAGAATTTCAATATGGGTGGTCAATGTTGACCAACCATAACACGAGTCACAAATGTTCAGGATAGGAAACAATGCTATGGGAATATCGGTTCTCAACTACCAAGTACAACGACCTTCAGTCAGTGGTAGCACGATGTGACTACCATGCACAATGACCGACCAAAAGTAAGCATATGTACTGCCTTTGACCAAATAAATCCTCTGTGTGTTGTCAACATTGACAACTCATGATACGAGTCACAAATGGTCAGAGGGGGAAAATGGTTTGGGAACACCAAGTATCAAATAGCAAGCACAAGGGGCTTCAATAAGCTGTGGCACGGTGTGGACACCATGCACGATGACCAACCAAAGTCGGCATATGTCTTTGATCATGCCCACATAATGTCACTAAGTGTGGTAAACTTTGACAACTCATAACACGAGTCACAAATGGTCAGGGTGGTAGATAATGGTTTGTGAATACTAGTTATCGACTGGCAAGTACAAATACCTTCGATATGTAGTGGCACAATGTGGCTTTACTGCACAGTAACCAACAAAAGTATGCATATATCACTAACCATGACCAAAAAATATCACTTCATGTGGTCAACGTTGAAAACGCATAACACGAGTCACAAATGGTCAGAGGGGAAAATAATGGGTTGGGAACACTAGTTATCAACTAGCAAGTACAAAGACCTTCAACAAGCAGTGGCACCATATGGCTAGCGTGCACTGTGACCAACCAAAGGATGCAAACGTCACTGACTACGGCCGAATACGTCCACTATGTGTGGTCAATATTGACAACTCATAATACGAGTCACAAGTGGTCAGAGGGAGAGACAATGGTTTGGGAAGCCTATGTATTGACTAGAAAGGACAAATAACTTCTATACGTAGGGGCACGGTGTGGCTAATATGCACACCAAACAATCAAACTAGGCATATGTCACTAATCATGACCAGAGAATTTCAATATGGGTGGTCAACGTTGACCAACCATAACACGAGTCACAAACGGTCAGGACAGGAAACAATGCTATAGGAATATTGGTGCTCAACTACCAAGTACAATGACCTTCAGTCAGTAGTAGCACGGTGTGGCTACCATGCACAATGACCGACCAAAGTAGGCATATGTACGGCCTTTGACCAAAGAAATCCGCTGTGTGTGGTCAACGTTCACAACTCATAATACAAGTAAAAAATGGGCAGAGGGAGAAACAATGGTTTGGGAATACTTGGTATCGACTAGCAAGTACAAAGACCTTTGATAAGTGGTAACACGGTGTGGCTACCATGCACAATGACCAACCAAAGTATTCTTGTATCACTGAATATCGTAAAAATAGTTTCACTATGCGTTGTCAACTTTCCTTCTTACGGCTGGTCAATTGGAGCAATGGTTGAGAGGTTAATCAAGCTCAAATTTGCAAATTTCGAAATATCGTCTGCGTTAAATTTTTATGACTAAACTAAACTCCGTGTCGCAAATCAACTCCCTGTTGCAAATCAACACCTTGTTGCAAATCAACTCCCTGTCGCAAATCAAATCCCTGTCGCAGATCGACTGCATGTCGCAAATAAATTCCCTGTTACAAATCAACTCCTGTTGCAAAGAAAATCCCTGTCGCAAATCGACAGCCTGTCGCAAATCAACGTCCTGTTGTAAATCAACTCCCTGTTGCAAATAAATTCTCCGTCGTAAATTAACTCCCCGTTGTAAATCAATACCCTAGCTCAAATCAACCCACTTCGCAAATCAACTGGTTGCAAATCAACCCCCGGTCGTATATCAGGTCCACGTTGCAGATCATCTCCCCATTGCAAACCAACTCTCGGTCGAAAAATAAACTTGCGTTGCAAATCAACTCCCAGTCGCAAATCAACTCCCGTCTCAAATCAACTCACTGCACACTTTAATTTCCTATCGCAAATCATCCCCCCGTTGTAAGTCAAATCCCGGTCGAAAACCAACTACCTGTCATTCATCAACTCTCCGTAAAAAACGGACCCAAGTCAACATCTCTCAACTGGTTGTGGAGTGGTGCGAACTGGTTCCGGATTGCTGCGAACTGGTTGCGGAGTGGTCCGAACTGGTTGCGGAGTGGTCCGAACTGGTTGCGGAGTGGTGCGAACTGGTCGCGGAGTGGTCTGCACTGGTTGCGGAGTGGTCCGAGCTGGTTGCGGAGTGGTGCGAACTTGTTGCGGAGTGGTCCGAACTGGTTGCGGAGTGGTGCAAACTGGTTGCAGAGTGGTGCGAACTGGTTGCGGAGTGGTGCGAACCGTTTGCGGAGTGGTGCGAACTGGTTGGGGAGTGGTGCGAATTGGTTATGGAGAGGTGCGAAATGGCTAAGGAGTGGTGCGAACAAGCTGTGGAGTGGTGCGAACTGGCTGCGGAGTGGTGCAATCTGGCTGCGGAGTGGTGCGAATGACTGCGGAGTGGTGGGAACTGGTTGCGGAGTGGTGCGAACTGGGCGCAGAGTGATGGGAACTGTTTGCGGAGTGGTGCAAAATGGTTGCGGAGTGGTGCGAACTCGTTGAAGAGTGGTGGGAACTGGTTGCGGAGTGGTGCGAACTGGGCGCAGAGTGATGGGAACTGTTTGCGGAGTGGTGCAAAATGTTTGCGGAGTGGTGCGAACTGGTTTGGGAGTGGTGCAAATTGATTGCAGAGAGGTGCAAACTGGCTGCGGAGAGGTGCGGATTGGCTGCGGAGTGGTGCGAATTGGCTGCAGAGTGGTGCAAACTGGCTGCGGAGTGGTGCAAACTGGCTGTATGAAGCAAAGTGGGACGCTTTGGTGGCAAAGTGTGACGCTCTAGTACCAAAGTATGAAGCTCTAGGGCCAAAGTGTGACGCTCTGGTGCCAAACGGTGACGATCTAGTGCCAAAGTGTGACGTTATAGTGCCAACGTGTGAAGGTCTAGTGGCAAAGTGTGATGCTTGTGTGCCAAACGTGTGACGCTCTAGTGCCAAAATGTTATGTTCTTGTGCCAAAGTGTGACGCTCAATGCCAACCTTTGGAGCTCTACTGCCCAATTGTGATGCTCTAGTTCCAAAGTGTGATGCTGTACTGCCAAAGTGTGACGCTCCAGTGCCAAAGTGTGGAGGTATAGTGCCAAACTGTGATTCTCTAGTGCCAAAGTGTGACGCTCTAGTGCCAAAGTGTGACGCTCTAGTGCCAACGTGTGACGCTCCAGTGCCAATGTGTGATTCTCTAGTGCCAAAGTGTGATGCTCTAGTGCCAAAGTATGACGCTCTAGTACCAAAGTGTGACGCCTTAGTGCCAACGTCTGACTCTCTAGTTCCAAAGTGTGACACTCTATTGCCAGAGTGTGACTCTCTAGTGCCAAAATGTGACTCTCTAGTGCCAAAATTCGAGACACTAGTGCTAAAGTGTGACGATGTAGTGCCAAAGTGTGACACTATAGTGCCAAAGTGTGACGCTCTAGTTCCAAGGAGTAACGCTATTGTGCCAAAGTGTGAAGCTCTAGTGCCAAAGTGTGATGCTCCAGTGCCAATGTGTGACGCTCTAGTGTCAAAGTGTGACGCTCTAGTGCCAAAGTGTGGAACTCCAGTGCCAAAGTGTGACGCTCTAGTGCCAAGGTGTGAAGGTCTAGTGCCAAAGTGTGATGCTCAAGTGCCAAAGTGTGATGCTCTTGTGCCAAAGTGTGACTCTTGAGTGCCAAGGTGTGACGCTCTAGTACAGAAGTGTGACGCTCTAGTGCCAAAGTGTGACGCTCTACTGCCCAAGTGTGACGCTCTCGTGCCAACGTATGAAGGTCAAGTGCCAAAGTGTTACGCTATAGTACGAAAGTGTGAATCGCTAGTGCCAAATTGTGACGATCTAGTGCCAAGGTGTCACGCTCTAGTGCTAAAGTGTGACGTTATAGTGCCAGAGTGTGAGTGACGCTGTAGTGCCAAAGTGTGACGCTCTAGTGCCAACGTGTGACGCTCTAGTGCCAAAGTGCGAGGCTCTAGTGCCATAGTTTGAAACTCTAGTGCCAAAGTGTGATACTCTAGTGCCAAAGTGTGATGCTCTAGTGCCTAAGTGTGATGCTGTAGTGCCAAAGTCTGACGCTCTAGTGCCAAAGTTTGAAGCTTTAGTGCCAAAGTGTGACGCTCTAGTGCCAAGGTGTTACACTCTAGTGCCAAGGTGTGACGATCTTGCGCCAAAGTATGAATCTCAAGTGCCAAAGTGTGACGCTCTAGTGCCAAGGTGTGACGCTCTAGTACCAAAGCGTGACTATCTAGTACCAAAGTGTGACGCTCTAGTTCCAAAGTGCAAGACTCTATTGCAAATGTGTGACGCTCTAGTGCCAAAGTGTGACGCTCTAGTGCCAAAGCTTGAAACTCAGGTGCTAAAGTTTGAGGCTCTAGTGCCAAAGTGTGACACTCTAGTGCCAAAGTGTGACGCTCTAGTGCCAAAGTTCATAACTATAGTGCCCAAGTGTGACACTCTAGTGCCGAAGTGTGACGCTCTAGTGCCAAAGTGTGACTCTCCCGCGCCAAAGTGTGACGCTCTAGTACCAAAGTGTGAAGCTCTACTGCCAAAGTGTGACGCTCGAGTACTAATGCGTGAAGGTCTAGTGCCACAGTGTGACGCTCTAGTGCCAAAGTGTGAAGCGCTAGTGCTAGAATGTGTCGCTCTAGTGCCAAAGTGTGACGCTCTAGTGCCAAAGTGTGACGCTCTAGTGCCAAAGTGTCATGCTCTAGTGCAAAAGTGTGACGCTCTAGTCCCAAAGTGTGACGCTCTTGTGCCAAAGGACGACGCTCTAGTACCAAAGTGTGACG
>SZWC01000362.1:102468-116011 GCA_023375785.1 Penium margaritaceum
CCAAAGTGTGACGCTCTAGTGCCAAAGTGTGACGCTCTAGTGCCAAAGTGTGACGCTCTAGTGCCAAAGTGTGACGCTCTAGTGCCAAAGTGTCATGCTCTAGTGCAAAAGTGTGACGCTCTAGTCCCAAAGTGTGACGCTCTTGTGCCAAAGGACGACGCTCTAGTACCAAAGTATGACGCTGTAGTGCCAAAGTGTAATGCTCTAGTGCCAAAGTGTGATGCTCTTGTGTTAAATGTGAAGCTCTAGTGCCAAAGTGTGAAGCTCTTGTGTCGAAGTGTGACGCTCTAGTGCCAAGGTGTGACGCTCTAGTGCCAAAGTTCAAAACTCGAGTGCCGGCATGTGATGCTCTAGTGCCAATGTGTGACACTCTAGTGCCAAAGTGTGATGCTCTAGTTCTCAAGTGTGATTCTCTAGTGCCAAAGTGTGAAGCTCTAGTGCCAAAGTATGACGCTATAGTGCCAAAGTGTGAAGCTCTAGTGCCAAAGTGTGATGCTCAAGTACCAAAGTGTGACACTCTAGTGCCAACGTGTGACGTTGTAGTTCCAAACTGGGGCGCTCTAGTGCCAAAGTGTAACGCTCTAGTACCAACGTATGAAGCGTCAGTGCCAAAGTGTGACTCTCCCGTGCCAAAGTTTGACGCTCTAGTGCCAACGTGTGATGTTCTAGTGCCAAAGTGTGAAGGTCTAGGGCCAAAGTGGGATGCTCTAGTACCAAACGTGTGACACTCTAGTGCCAAAGTGTGACGCTCTAGTGCCGAATTGTGACCCTCTAATGCCAACGTTTGGAGCTCTAGTGCCAAAGTAGGATGCTCTAGTGCCAAAGTGTGACTCTGAAGGTGGCACAGGCGCAGGTCAACTTTGCACTGGGACGACTGGAGCACAGGTGGACCAAGGACATGGCATTCCCTCTCTATGCCGCAGCAAGGCGCCTGCACCCCGAGCATTTTGGCAATGATTTGTCAACATGCTCAACCACCATGCAGGCATTGGATTCTGTGGTTGATGCTTTGGTGCCAGAGGAGACGCATGATGACATCATGCAGCAGACTGGAGCTTTCCAGAGGGGACAGGTCATGCTCGAGGCCAACCCACTCATCACTCCCCGCAAGACTGCTAAAGCTTGTGCTCCTGTGGCCAAAGTGAAGTGTAGGACGATGATGGATGTGGAGTGGCACGTCAACCACATGAGCTACTTGCCTGTGCTCAGAGACCTTGTTCTCAAAGTCCTCTCTCAACCATGCTCATCTTCTGAATGTGAGCGTGTATTTTCAACGCATGAGCTCATACACACAACCAGGAGAACCCGCCTCAATGTGAGCACTTTGGAGCTCCTCGTGCGCTGCAATGTGCGCCTTCGGAAGCAGTATGGGCGCACAAGAAGGAGGGCGGCAGCAAACATTGCAGCAACAGCACTATAGTCCGAGGCTGAGGGGGAGGACAGCGAGGACAACGAAAAGATCGTGGATGAAGAGGCCGAGCTCCTGAGTGAACCCGAGAGTGATGGAGAGAGTGGCGATGAGGAGGGGGAGGATGAGGAGGAGCAGTTGGTTGTAGGTGGGGAGGACGATGATGTGGTGGAAGTGCTGGCAAGTGTTAGGACCATGAGTGAGCTACGAGGCCTGCCTCATGCACGCACAGTCCGCGTCCGTGAACAGGAGAAAGTGCAAGCTCCAGCTGGTGGACAGGGTGGCACAGGAGTGGAGGAGGATGTAGAGGAGGAGGAGGAGGAAGATGATGCTGGTTCAGCCACTGCTGCCAAAGAGGGAGAATGTACTGTAGGGGGAGAATCTACTGTAGCAGGCAAAGCCACTGCAGATGTAACCACCACCCCTGCATCAACTGTTGACAATGCAGCTCCTGCTAGTGGAAACTGTCCTAACAAGTGTGGTTCAGGTGCAGGGGGCACAACAGCAGCAGCAAAGGCCTCAAAGCGTGTCCAGCGGTCAAAGAAGTAGGCATAGGACTGTAGACTATCATTGCTTGCTAGGTCTTCTCCATTGTACTTCTTTCCTTCATTACAATCAATGACCACCATTCTCTTTCCAGCCATGACATGTGTTCACTTTCAATGAGCCATAGCTTGTGGAATGATTCATGGTGCATTGTGTGAGAAATAACAAGTGTGCAAGTGCATGTGAACACTGCAGCACTCTGCACAATGTATGCAAATTTGCCTAAGTGTAATGTGACTAAGAGCTACAAAAGACATGTCATGAAAAATGGAAAAATTTGAGGTCTACATTGTGTTTTGAGAGTGACATAGTAATTGATCCTCCTGAGATTTTCCACATTTCTCATGTGCTGGGCTGTGAAAATGACCCCCTCCCACGGGCTGGTCACATCAAGGTGGCTGTTTATGGCTACATCGATGTGTCGAGGTAGCATCGATGTTCGTGGTAGCGTGGTACCAAGGTCAATACTGCTAGTGCCAAAGTGTGAAGCTCTTGTTTCAAAGTGTGACGCTCTAGTGCTAAAGGGTGACGCTCTATTGCCAAAGTTCAAAACTCCAGTGCCAACGTGTGATGCTCTAATGCCAATGTGTGACGCTGTAGAGCCAAAGTGTGACGCTCTGGTTCCAAAGTGTGACACTCTAGTGCCAAAGTGTGAAGCTCTAGTGCCAACGTGTAATGCTCTGGTGCCAAAGTGTGAAGCTGTTATGCGTTTTCAACGTTGACCACATGAAGTGAAATTTGTTGGTCATTGTTAGTGACATATGCATACTTTGGTTGGTCACTGTGCGTTGAAGCCACATTGTGCCACTACATATTGAAGGTATTTGTACTTGCTAGTCAATAACTAGTATGCACAAGCCATTACCTTCCACCCTGACCATCTGTGACTCGTGTTATGAGTTGTCAAAGTTTACCACACTTTGTGACATCATTTGCTCATGGTCAGTGACATATGCCTGCTTTGGTTGGTCATCGTGCATGGTCTCCACACCGTGCCACAACGTATCGAAGCCCCTTGTGCTTGCTATGTGATACATGGTGTTCCCAAACCATTGTTTCCTCCTCTGACCATTTGTGACTCGTATTATGCGTTGTAAACGTTGACCACACACAGCGGATTTCTTTGGTCAAAGGCAGTACATATGCCTACTTTGGTCGGTCATTGTGCACGGTAGCCACACCGTGCTACTACTGACTGAAAGTCGTTGTACTTGGTACTTGAGAAGCGATATTCCCATAGCATTGTTTCCTGTCTTGACCGTTTGTGACTGGTGTTATGGTTGGTCAACGTTGACCACCCATATTGAAATTCCCTGGTCATGATCAGTGACATATGCCTAGTTTGGTTGTTTGGTGTGCATATAAGCCACACCGTGCCACTACGTATTGAAGTTCTTTGTCCTTTCTAGTCAATACATAGGCTTCCAAAACCATTGTCTCTCCCTCTCACCATTTGTGACTTGTGTTATGAGTTGTCAATGTTGACCACACATAGTGGACGTATTCGGCCGTAGTCAGTGACGTATGCATCCTTTGGTTGGTCACTGTGCACGCTAGCCATACGCTGCCAATGCTTGTTGAAGGTCTTTGTACTTGCTTGTTGATAACTAGTGTTCCCAACCCATTTATTCCCCTATGACCATTTGTGACTCGTGTTAAGCGTTTTCAACGTTGACCACATGAAGTGAAATTTGTTGGTCATGGTTAGTGACATATGCATACTTTGGTTGGTTACTCAACATTGAAGCCACATTGTGCCACTACATATTGAAGGTATTTGTACTTGCCAGTCGATACCTAGAATGCACAAACCATTATCTACCACCCTGACCGTTTGTGACTCGTATTATGAGTTGTCAACTTTGACAACACACAGCGGATTTCTTTGGTCAAAGGCAGTACATATGCCTACTTTGGTCGGTCATTGTGCATGGTATTCACACCGTGCTACTACTGACTGAAGGTCATTGTGCTTGGTAGTTGAGAACGAATATTCCCATAGCATTGTTTCCTCTCCTGACCGTTTGTGACTCGTGTTATGGTTGGTCAACATTGACCACCCATATTGAAACTCTGTGGTCATGATCAGTGACATATGCCTAGTTTGTATCAGAAGATTGCAAGTGCTGCTGCAGAGTGGACGCGTTTGGAGAGACGAGCGTTTCAATGTTGGACAGGAGCACGAGCAGAAGCGAAGCGGAAGCGGCGATAGGACGACGAGTGGAAGTGGAGGATGAAGAGGAATGACAAGGAAAGGCCGGGCGCGACACCAAAGGTGCGAGTGCTGAGATCTTTCCAGGAAGGAAGTGGACGCAACACCTTGAGAGCAGAACAGAAGCTTCCTTCAAGGTGCGGGCGTTGCTGACGTATGAGTGCCGTTTAGCAGAAGTGAGAGGGCTTAGTGCGAGAGCACGGGCGCTGAGCTGAGAATGGAGGGCAGGAGAGACTGGAGGCGGCCCAAAGGGCGAGCCTGAAGGGAATCCAATGGATTGATTATAGAATGTAGTACAAGCAATACAAATAGGAAAGATCTAGCCTAGCGCGCTTCGTCGAGCGGGCATAGAGATAGCGGCTCGGGCAAGTGCAGGGTTAGGGAGCGCCTTGAGACCACGATTCGGCTTTGCTAGCCGTGCGCACAGGGGAGTGGTGAGTGCAGGCACGATCTTCGCAGGTGCGTTTCGCCTGGGCCGTTGTGGTATGNGTTGCTGACGTATGAGTGACGTTTAGCAGAAGTGAGAGGGCGCAGTGCGAGAGCACGGGCGCTGAGCTGAGAATGGAGGGCAGGAGAGACTGGAGGCGGCCCAAAGGGCGAGCCTGAAGGGAATCCAATGGATTGATTATAGAATGTAGTACAAGCAATAAAAATAGGAAAGATCTAGCCTAGCGCGCTTCGTCGAGCGGGCATAGAGATAGCGGCTCGGGCAAGTGCAGGGTTAGGGAGCGCCTTGAGACCACGATTCGGCTTTGCTAGCCGTGCGCACAGGGGAGTGGTGAGTGCAGGCACGATCTTCGCAGGTGCGTTTCGCCTGGGCCGTTGTGGTATGGGGTCGTTGGTTTTGGTCTTGGCGAGGCTCGCACAGCCTGTCGGTCGTAGGACCGTTTGGGTGTTGATCTTGTGACTCCAGAGATGAACTTGCATCGTCACTCTTTATTTCTTCAGTGGCTGCACCCCTTGAAGCGATCTCCGAGATAATATTTCACACACCCCTTAAATCGGGAGAGGGGTACAAGCCTTGAATGGTAGGCCTGCGAGTCCTACTTCTATGGGAGTGCAGCACAGAGAGAGCTTGGGAGGTTTTGGAGGCGGTGGACGCCTTAGCACCAGGTTGTGGAGAGAAGAGAGGAAACCTGGGCGATGCAGCAGCTTTTGAGCAGTGGTTGACGGGTCTTCAATGAGGGGAGAGGAGCAGTTTGACAGTACTGTGGAGGAGAGTTAAGTTGAGTTGCAGTGGGGCAGTGTGGGTTTGCAGTAAGAGGCCGACTGATTCCGATCACGTATCCATATAGTTCTTGGACTTGGGCCGTTTTTGGATCTGCGCAGGTTATGGGCGGTGACAACTCTGCGAAGACAGGCAGTCCAGATGTGTGAGGTCATGTGATGCGTCTTCATGAAGTAGTCAGCTTCTTGCAGTAGACGATTGATGAGAAGCTTGCCGTGGGTGGGGGCTGCGGTTAGCAGTGTTCCGTGGGTTGTGCAGCAGCTTGTGAGAAAGGTGTGAAGAGGTGCGTGAGAGGTGTTGGAGAGGATGAGGCGAGGTGGTCGGTCAAAGTGTTTGGTCTGTTGATTCAGCCAATCCCTGAGTGCAGGGACAGCCCCAGTCAGTGTGCAAAGGGATAGAATAGTACAGAGATGTGAGTATTGATCGTGAATGAAGAGGAAGTGACTGTGACGGGCCGTGGAGTATGAAGTCGGAGGTTGGATGAGGGCGATGTGTAAGGAGTCAAAGCTGCATAGAGAGGGGTGGGAAGAAAGAGGAGGAGAGGAGGACGCGGTGTACATCTCAAAACCATACTCCTCAGATCCAATCTCAGTCACAGGCTCAACTACTCCTAACATGACAGCATTGTTAGGAGCAGGGTTCACAGCAGCAGGGATGGCAGGGGAGGATGGAGTTTCCATGTTGTTGGCTGGGGTTGAACGCCAGTTCGAGCTTCCCATCCGGTTGTAGTAGCGCTGACGACGCTCTTTCGCCCAGTTGGGTTGTTCACCATAGGACTTGCCAGGGTTCTGATCCAGCCACTCGTCAGTAGAGCGATGATCATTGACCTGAGGCGGGTGGTTGCGGCGGCCACACTTGGTTCCTTTGAAAGGACCGTGGCGGATGATGTAGGAACAGGCGGGAAAACGGTTGAACATGCGGTTGTCAGTGGTGGCGGCCATGGTTTCAAATGAGTTGGTGGCCATGGTAGTCTCACGTGCTTGCTTGGCGACATAGTCCTGTTCTGCTGCCATGAGTTTGGGGCTCATGACAGCGAGGGTCAGTTGGTCAACAGGTAGCTGCAGCAAGATTTGGCGGATTATATCATACTGACCAGGAAGGCCGAAGATGATGCCGGTGCAGACGACTGTAGGAGGAAGGTCGATCTTCATTTCCTTGAGATCGCGGACAATGGTGCTGACGGCTGCAATGTAGCTGCCCATGTTGGTATGAGCGGCGAAGGGCACGGAGAAGAGTGACATGATCTTGATTCCGGAGGCGGTGGAGGTGTTGTTGCTGAAGCGATCTTCGAGGGCTTTCCACACTTCGTGAGTCTTGCTGCCGAGAGTGCGGATGTCTTCATGCAGTTCAGGGGAGGAGGTGGTCATGATGGTCATTAGGGCGGTGCTGTTGGCGACTTCCCAGGAGGTGTGGCTGACAGTGGTGGGGGCAACGGGGACAGAGGAGGAAGAGGCATTTGATGGAGCAGGGTGAGATACAGATCCACCGGAGGGGTCTCCACCGGGAGTGGTTGATGCAGTTGCAGTTTAGGAGGAGGAGGTGACGTCAGGTGGTTCTATTCCAGTGTCCGAGTTGGTGATCAGATGGCTGAGGGTGACTCCTTCAACCTTTTGTGTTCCAAAGAAAAGTGACACTGAGTAGCTCCACAACTTGTAGTTGCTGGTACCATCTGGCTTTACAGTGAGCTTCGGGAGACCAGACAGAGTCAGAGAGGATGCCATGATGGAGTTGATGATGAGACAGTGAAGAATGGACAGATGAAGATGGTTAAGGATATTTTGCTGCAGTGATGGGAGTGTGCTGAGGGATACCACGATATTGATGCGCTTCGATTGCGGAGATGCTGTTTGAGGAAATGAGACTGGGTGCAAGGACGGAACCTCGTGAACTGATGACGGAGATAAGCGGAGATTGCTTGCTGATGGAGTGGGCGCAGGGGCAGAACCTCGTGCGCGCAATTTACCAAGAGGAAGTGGTATGGTGCTGCCACGACACCTTTAGTCAGAAGAGGCGCTGCCACCGCAGTTCTTCTCGCAACCACAGTTCTTCGAGGCGGAGAATTTTGACAGGAGTGGGTGCGGCCGATGATGGCGAGCACAATGGAGCCAAGGATGTTTCTTGAGCTCTGATGCCATGTCAGAAGATTGCAAGTGCTGCCGCAGAGTGGACGCGGTCGGAAAGACGAGCGTTTCAATGTTGGACAGGAGCACGAGCAGAAGCGAAGCGGAAGCGGCGATAGGACGACGAGTGGAAGCGGAGGATGAAGACGAATGACAAGGAAAGGCCTGGGCGCGACACCAAAGGTGGGAGCGCTGAGATCTTTGCATGAAGGAAGTGGACGCAGCACCTTGAGAGCAGAACGGAAGCTTCCTTGAAGGTGCGGGCGTTGCTGACGCATGAGTGACGTTTAGCAGAAGTGAGAGGGTGCAGTGCGAGAGCACGGGCGCTGAGCTGAGAATGGAGGGCAGGAGAGACTGGAGGCGGCCCAAAGGGTGAGCCTGAAGGGAATCCAATGGATTGATTATAGTATGTAGTACAAGCAATACAAATAGGAAAGATCTAGCCTAGCGCGCTTCGTTGAGTGGGCATAGAGATAGCGGCTCGGGCAAGTGCAGGGTTAGGGAGCGCCTCGAGACCACGATTCTGCTTTGCTAGCCGTACGCATAGGGGAGTGGTGAGTGCAGGCACGATCTTCGCAGGTGCGTTTCGCCTGGGCCGTTGTGGTATGCGGTCGTTGGTTTTGGTCTTGGCGAGGCTCGCACAGCTTGTCGGTCGTAGGACCGTTTGGGTGTTGATCTTGTGACTCCGGAGATGAACCTGCATCGTCACTCTTTATTTCCTCAGTGGCTGTACCCCTTGAAGCGATCTCCGAGATAATATCTGACAGTTTGGTTGTTTGGTGTGCATATTAGCCACACCGTGCCACCACGTACTGAAGTTCTTTGTCCTTTCTAGTCAATACATATGCTTCTTAAACCATTATCTCTCCCTCTGACCATGTGTGACTTGTGTTATGAGTTGTCAATGTTGACCACACATAGTGGACTTATTCGGTCGTAGTCAGTAACGTATGCATCCCTTTGGTTGGTCGCTGTGCACGCTATCCATACCGTGCCACTGCTTATTGAAGGTCCTTGTACTTGCTAGTTGATAACTAGTGTTCCCACCCCATTGTTTTCCCCTCTAACCATTTGTGACTCGTGTTATGCGTTTTCAACGTTGACCACATGAAGTGAAATTTGTTGGTCATGGTTAGTGACATATGCATACTTTTGTTGGTCACTGTGCAATGAAGCCACATTGTGCCACTACATATTGAATGTATTTGTACTTGCTAGTCAATAACTAGTATGCACAAACCATTATATTCCACCCTGACCATTTGTGACTCGTGTTATGAGTTGTCAAAGTTTACCACACTTAGTGACATTATTTGCTCATGGTCAGTGACACATGCCTACTTTGGTTGGTCATCGTGCATGGTCTCCACACCGTGCCACAACGTTTTGAAGCCCCTTGTGCTTGCTATGTGATACCTGGTGTTCCCAAACCATCGTTTCCCCCTCTGACCATTGGTGACTCGTATTATGAGTTGTAAACGCTGACCACACAGAGCGGATTTCTTTTGTGAAAGGCAGTACATATGCCTACTTTGGTCGGTCATTGTGCATGGTAGCCACACCGTGCTACTTCTGACTGAAATTCATTATACTTGGTAGTTGAGAACCGATATTCCCGTAGCATTGCTTCCTGTCCTGACCATTTGTGATTCGTGTTATGGTCGGTCGACGTTGACCACCCATATTGAAATTCTCTGGTCATGATCAGTGACATATGCTTAGTCTGGTTGTTTGGTGTGCATATTAGCCACACCGTGCCTCTACGTATTGAAGCTCTTTGTCCTTTCTAGTCAATACATAGGCTTCCCAAACAATTGTCTCTCCCTCTGACCATTTGTGACTCGTGTTATGAGTTGTAAATGTTGACCACACATAGTGGACGTATTCGGCCGTAGTCAGTGACGTATGCATCCTTTGGTTGGTCACTGTGCACGCTAGCCATACGGTGCCACTGCTTGTTGAAGGTCTTTGTACTTGCTAGTTGATAACTAGTGTTCTCAACCCATTGTTTTCCCTTCTGACCATTTGTGACTCATGTTATGCGTTTTCAACGTTGACCACATGAAGTGAAATTTGTTGGTCATGGTTAGTGACATATGCATACTTTGGTTGGTTACTGTGCATTGAAGCCACATTGTGCCACTACATATTGAAGGTATTTGTACTTGCTAGTCGATACCTAGTATTCACAAACCATTATCTACCACCCTGACCATTTGTGACTCGTGTTATGAGTTGTCAATGTTGAGCACACATAGTGCCGGCTTTGGATTATGTCACCCGGCTCTGGTTTCTCTGACCCGACTTTGGTTTCTATGACCCGGCTTTGGTTTCTGTGACTGGGCTTTGGTTTATGTGACATGGCTTTGGTTTTTGTGACCTGGATCTGGTTTCTGTAATCCGGCTTTGGATTCTGTCACCTGGCTTTGTTTTTTGTGACCTGGCTTTGGTTTCTGTGACCCGGCTTTGGTTTATGTGACCCGGCTTTGGTTTTTGTGACCCGGCTTTGGTTTTTGTGACCGGCTTTGGTTTCTTTGACCCGGATTTGGTTTCAGTGACCCGGCTTTGGTTTTTGTGACCGGGATTTGCTTTCTGTGACCCGGCTTTGGTTTGTGTGACCCGGCTTTGGTTTATGTGACCCGGCTTTGGTTTCTGTGACCCGGCGTTAGTTTCTGTGACCCCGCTTTGATGTTTGTGACCTGGCTTTGGTTTCTGTGACCCGGCTTTGGTTGCTGTGACCTGGCTTTGGTTTCCGTGACCCGGCTTTGGTTTTTGTAATCCGGCTTTGGTTTCTGTGATCCTTCTTTGGTTTCTGTGACCCGGCTTTGGTTTCTATGACCCAGCTTTGGTTTCTGTGACCCGGCTTTGGTTGCTGTGACCCGGCTTTGGTTTCTATGATCTGGCTTTGGTTTCTGTGACCCGGCTTTGGTTTCTGTGACCTGGCTTTGGTTTCTGTGACCCGGCCTTGGTTTATGTGATCCGGCTTTGGTTTCTGTGACCCGGCTTTGGTTGCTGTGACCTGGCTTTGGTTTCCGTGACCCGGCTTTGGTTTTTGTAATCCGGCTTTGGTTTCTGTGATCCTTCTTTGGTTTCTGTGACCCGGCTTTGGTTTATGTGACTCGTCTTTGGTTTATGTGACCCGGCTTTGGACCCTGTGTGACCCGTATTTGGATTATGTGACCCGGCTTTTGTTTTTGTGACCCGGCTTTGGATTATGTAATCCAGCTTTGGTTTCCGTGACCCGGCTTTGGTTTATGTGACCCGGCTTTGGGTTCTGTGACTCACCTTTGGTTTCTGTGTCTCGGCTTTGGACCCTCGGTGACCCGGCTTTGGTTTCTCTGACCCGGCTTTGGTTTCAGTGACCGGCTTTGGTTTCTGTACTCCGGCTTTGGTTTATGTGACCCGGGTTTGGTTTCTCTGACCTGGCTTTGGTTTCTGTGACCCGGCTTTGGTTTATGTGACCCGGCTTTGATTTCTGTGACCTGGCTTTGGTTTTTGTGACCCGGATTTTGTTTATGTGACCCGGCTTTGGTTACTGTGACCCAGCTTTGGTTACTGTGATCCGGCTTTGGTTTTTGTGGCCAGGCTTTGGTTTCTGTGGTCTAGCTTGGTTTGTGTGATCCGGCTCTGGTTTATGTGATCCAGCTTTGGTTTATGTGACCCAGCTTTGGTTTCTGTAACCTGGCTTTGGTTTATATGACCCGGCTTTGGTTTCTGTGACCCGGCTTTGGTTTTTTTGACCCGGCTTTGGTTGCTGTGACCCCGATTTGGTTTTTGTGATCCGACGTTTGTTTTTGTGACCCGACTGTGGTTTATGTGACCCGGCTTTGGTTTCCGTGACCTGGCTTTGGTTTCCGTGACTCGGCTTTGGTTTCTGTGACCCGGCTTTGGTTCCAATGACCCAGCTTTGGTTTCTATAATCCAGCTTTGCTTGTGTGACCTGGCTTTGGTTCCTGTGACCCGGCTTTGGTTTTTGTGACTCGTCTTTGGTTTATGTGACCCGGCTTCGGTTTCAGTGACCCGGCTTTGGACCGTCTGTGACCCAGCTTTGGTTTCTATACTCCAGCTTTGTTTGTGTGACCTGGCTTTGGTTCCTGTGACCCGGCTTTCGTTTCTGTGCTCCGGCTTTGGTTCGTTGACCCGGCTTTGGTGCGATGACCTGGCCTTGGTTGCTGTGACCCGGCTTTCGTTTCTGTGCTCCGGCTTTGGTTCGTTGACCCGGCTTTGGTGCGATGACCTGGCCTTGGTTGCTGTGACCCGGCTTTCGTTTCTGTGCTCCGGCTTTGGTTCGTTGACCCGGCTTTGGTGCGATGACCTGGCCTTGGTTGCTGTGACCCGGCTTTCGTTTCTGTGCTCCGGCTTTGGTTCGTTGACCCGGCTTTGGTGCGATGACCTGGCCTTGGTTGCTGTGACCCGGCTTTCGTTTCTGTGCTCCGGCTTTGGTTCGTTGACCCGGCTTTGGTGCGATGACCTGGCCTTGGTTGCTGTGACCCGGCTTTCGTTTCTGTGCTCCGGCTTTGGTTCGTTGACCCGGCTTTGGTGCGATGACCTGGCCTTGGTTGCTGTGACCCGGCTTTCGTTTCTGTGCTCCGGCTTTGGTTCGTTGACCCGGCTTTGGTGCGATGACCTGGCCTTGGTTGCTGTGACCCGGCTTTCGTTTCTGTGCTCCGGCTTTGGTTCGTTGACCCGGCTTTGGTGCGATGACCTGGCCTTGGTTGCTGTGACCCGGCTTTCGTTTCTGTGCTCCGGCTTTGGTTCGTTGACCCGGCTTTGGTGCGATGACCTGGCCTTGGTTGCTGTGACCCGGCTTTCGTTTCTGTGCTCCGGCTTTGGTTCGTTGACCCGGCTTTGGTGCGATGACCTGGCCTTGGTTGCTGTGACCCGGCTTTCGTTTCTGTGCTCCGGCTTTGGTTCGTTGACCCGGCTTTGGTGCGATGACCTGGCCTTGGTTGCTGTGACCCGGCTTTCGTTTCTGTGCTCCGGCTTTGGTTCGTTGACCCGGCTTTGGTTTCTGTGACCCGGCCTTTATTTATGTGATCCGGCTTTGGTTTCTGTGACCCGGCTTTGGTTTCTGTGACCTGGCTTTGGTTTCTGTGTCCCGACTTTGGTTTTTGTAATCCGGCTTTGGTTTCTGTGACCCTTCTTTGGTTTCTGTGACCCGGCTTTGGTTTATGTGACTCGTCTTTGGTTTCTGTGACCTGGCTTTGGACCCTGTGTGACCTGTATTTGGATTATGTGACCCGGCTTTTGTTTTTGTGACCCGGCTTTGGTTTATGTAATCCGGCTTTGGTTTCCGTGACCCGGCTTTGGTTTATGTGACCCGGCTTTGGGTTTTGTGACGCGTCTTTGGTTTCAGTGACTCGGCTTTGGACCCTCGGTGACCCGGCTTTGGTTTCTCTGACCCACCTTTGGGTTCAGTGACCGGCTTTGGTTTCTATACTCCGGCTTTGGTTTCTGTGACCCGGATTTGGGTTTTGTGACTCGTCCTTGGTTTCTGTGACCCTGCTTTGGACCCTATGTGACTTGGCTTTGGTTGTTGTGACCCGGTTTTGGTTTCCGTGACCCGGCTTTGGTTCCTACGACCTGGCTTTGGTTTATGTGACTTGGCTTTGGTTTCTGTGACCCAGATTTGGTTTCTAAGACCCGGCTTTTAGTTTATATGACCGCGTTGGTTTATGTGACCCAGCTTCGGATTGAGTGACCCGGCTTTGGATTTTGTGACCCGGCTCTGGTTTCTCTGACCCGACTTTGGTTTCTATGACCCGGCTTTGGTTTCTGTGACTTGGCTTTGGTTTATGTGACATGGCTTTGGTTTTTGTGACCTGGTTCTGATTTCTGTAATCCGGCTTGGTTTCTGTTACCTGGCTTCGGTTTTTGTGACCCGGCTTTGGGTTCTGCGACCCGGCTTTGGTTTCTGTGACCCGGCTTTGGTTTTTGTGACCCGGCTTTTGTTTCTGTGACCGGCTTTGGTTTCTTTGACCCGGATTTGGTTTCTGTGACCCGGCTTTGGTTTCTGTGACCCGGCTTTG
>SZWC01000362.1:117038-148083 GCA_023375785.1 Penium margaritaceum
ATGTCACTAAGTGTGGTAAACTTTGACAACTCATAACATGAGTCACAAATGGTGAGAGTGGAAGATAATGGTTTGTGCATACTAGTTATTGACTAGCAAGTACAAATACCTTCAATATGTAGTGGCACAATATGGCTTCAATGCACAGTGACCAACCAAAGTATGCATATGTCACTAACCATGACCAACAAATTTCACTTCATGTGGTCAACGTTGAAAACGCATAACACGAGTCACAAATGCTCAGAGGGGAAAAAATGGGTTGGGGACACTATCTATCAACTAGGAAGTACAAAGACCTTCAATAAGCAGTGGCACGGTATGGCTAGTGTGCACACTGACCAACCAAAGGATGCATACGTCACTGACTACGACCGAATACGTCCACTATGTGTGGTCAACATTGACAACTCATAACACGACTCACAAATGGTCAGAGGGAGAGACAATGGTCTGGGAAGCCTGTGTATTGACTAGAAAGGACAAAGAAATTCAATACGTAGTGGCACGGTGTGGCTAATATGCACACCAAACAACCAAACTAGGCATATGTCACTGATCATGACCACGGAATTTCAATATGGGTGGTCAAAGTTGACCAACCATAACACGAGTCACAAACGGTCAGGAGAGGAAACAATGCTATGGGAATATCGGTCCTCAAATACCAAGTACAACGACCTTCAGTGAGTAGTAGCATGGTGTGACTACTATGCACAATGACCGACCAAAGTAGGCATATGTACTGCCTTTGACCAAAAAAATTCGCTGTGTGTGGTCAATGTTGACAACTCATAATACGAGTCACAAATGGTCACAGGGGGAAACAATGGTTTGGGAACACCAAGTATCAAATAGCAAGCACAAGGGGCTTCAATACGTTGTGGCACGGTGTGGAGACCATGCACGATGACCAACCAATGTAGGCATATGTCACTGACCATGAGAAAATAATGTCACAAAGTGTGGTAAACTTTGACAACTCATAACACAAGTCACAAATGGTCAGGGTGGAAGATAATGGTTTGTGCATACTAGTTATCGACTAGCAAGTCCAAATACATTCAATACGTAGTGGCACAATGTGGCTTCAATGCACAGTGACCAAGCAAAGTATGCATATGTCACTAACCATGACCAACAAAATTCACTTCATGTGGTCAACGTTGAAAACGCGTAACACGAGTCACAAATTGTCAGAGGGGAAAACAATGGGTTGAGAATATCAGTTATCAACTAGCAAGTACAAAGACCTTCAACAAGCAGTGGCACGGTATGGCTAGCGTGCACAGTGACCAACCAAACGATGCATATGTCACTGACTACGACCGAACAAGTCCACTATGTGTGGTCAACATTGACAACTCATAACACGAGTCACAAATGGTCAGAGGGAGAGACAATGATTTGGGAAGCCTATGTATTGACTACAAAGGACAAAGAACTTCAATACGCAGTGGCACGGTGTGGCTTATATGCACACCAAACAACCAAACTAGGCATATGTCACTGGTCATGACCACATAATTTCAATATGGGTGGTCAACGTTGACCAACCATAACACGAGTCACAAACGGTCAGGAGAGGAAACAATGCTATGGGAATATCGGTTCTCAACTACCAAGTACAATGACCTTCAGTCAGTAGTAGCACAGTGTGGCTACCATGCACAATGACCGACCAAAATAGGCATATGTACTGCCTTTGACCGAAGAAATCCGCTGTGTGTGGTCAACGTTGACAACTCGTAATACGAGTCAGAAATGGTCAGAGGGGAAAAAATGGTTTGGGAACACCAAGTATCAAATAGCAAGCACAAGGGGCTTCAATACGATGTGGCACGGTGTGGAGACCATGCACGATGAGCAACCAAAGTAGGCATATGTCACTGATCATGCCCAAATAATGTCACGAAGTGTGGTGAACTTTGACAACTCATAACACGAGTCACAAATGGTCAGTGTGGTAGATAATGGTTTGTGAATACTAGGTATCGACTAGCAAGTACAAATACCTTCAATATTTAGTGGCACAATGTGGCTTCAATGCATAGTAACCAACCAAAGTATGCACATGTTACTAACCATGACCAACAAATTTTACTTCATGTGCTCAATGTTGAAAACGCATAACACAAGTCACAAATGGTCAGAGGGGAAAACAATGGGTTGGGAACACTAGTTATCAACTAGCAAGTACAAAGACCTTCAACAAGCAGTGGCACCGTATGGCTAGCGTGCACAGTGACCAACCAAAGGATGCATACGTCACTGACTACGGCCGAATACATCCTCTATGTGTGGTCAACATTGACAACTCATAACACGAGTCACAAATGGTCAGAGGGGAAAACAATGGGTTGGGAACACTAGTTATCAACTAGCAAGTACAAAGACCTTCAACAAGCAGTGGCACCGTATGGCTAGCGTGCACAGTGACCAACCAAAGGATGCATACGTCACTGACTACGGCCGAATACATCCTCTATGTGTGGTCAACATTGACAACTCATAACACGAGTCACAAATGGTCAGAGGGAGAGACAATGGTTTTGGAAGCCTATGTATTGACTACAAAGGACAAAGAACTTCAATACGTAGTGGCACGATGTGGCTAATATGCACACCAAACGACCAAACTAGGCATATGTCACTGATCATGACCAGATAATTTCAATATGGGTGGTCAACATTGAGCAACCATAACACGAGTCACAAACGGTCAAGACAGAAAACAACGTTATGGGAATATCGGTTCTCAACTACCAAGTATAACGACCTTCAGTCAGTAGTAGCACAGTGTGGCTATCATGCACAATGACCCACAAAAGTAGGCATATGTACTACCTTCGACCAAAGAAATCCGCTCTGTGTGGTCAAGGTTGACAACTCATAATACGAGTCACAAATTGTCAGAGGGGGAAACAATGGTCTGGGAACACCAAGTATCAAATTGTAAGCACAGGGGGCTTCAATACGTTGCGGCATAGTGTGGAGACCATGCACGATGACCAACCAAAGTAGGCATATGTCACTAACCACGAGCAAATAATGTCACAAAGTGCGGTAAACGTTGACAACTCAAAACACGAGTCACAAATGGTCAGGGTGGAAGATAATGGTTTGTGCATACTAGTTGTCGACTAGAAAGTACAAATAACTTCAATATGTAGTGGCACAATGTAGTTTCAATGCACAGTGACCAACCGAACTATGCATATGTCACTAACCATGACCAACAAATTTCACTTCATGTGGTCAACGTTGAAAACGCATACCACGAGTCACAAATGGTCGGAGGGGATAACAATGGGTTGAGAACATCAGTTATCAACTAGCAAGTACAAAGACCGTCAACAAGCAGTAGCACGGTATGGCTAGCGTGCACAGTGACCAACCAAAGGATGCATATGTCACCGACTACGACCGAATAAGTCCACTATGTGTGGTCAACATTGACAACTCATCACACGAGTCACAAATGGTCAGAGGGAGAGACAATGATTTGGGAAGCCTATGTATTGATTAGAAAGGACAAAGAACTTCAATACGCAGTAGCACGGTGTGGCTTATATGCACAACAAACAACCAAAGTAGGCATATGTCACTGATCATGACCACAGAATGTCAATATGGGTGGTCAACGTTGACCAACCATAACTCGAGTCACAAACGGTCAAGAGATGAAACAATGCTATGGGAATATCGGTTCTCAACTACCAAGTAAAACGACCTTCAGTCAGTAGTAGCACGGTGTGGCTACCATGCACAATGATCGACCAAAGTAGGAATGTGTACTGCGTTTGATCAAAGAAATCCGCAGTGTGTGGTCAACGTTTACAACTCATAATACGACTCACCAATCGTCAGAGGGGGTCACAATGGTTTGGGAACACCAAGTATCACATAGCAAGCACAAGGGGCTTCAATACGTCGTGGCACAGTGTGGAGACCATGCACGATGACCAACCAAAGTAGGCATATGTCACTGACCATGCGCAAATAATGTCACTAAGTGTGGTAAACTTTGAAAACTCATAACACGAGTCACAAATTGTCAGGGTGGAAGATAATGGTTTGTGCATACTAGTTATTGACTAGCAAGTACAAATACCTTCAATATGTAGTGGCACAATGTGGCTTCAATGCACAGTGACCAACCAAAGTATGCATATGTCACCAACCATGACAAACAAATTTCACTTCATGTGGTCAACGTTGAAAACGCATAACACGAGTCACAAATTGTCAGGGTGGAAGATAATGGTTTGTGCATACTAGTTATTGACTAGCAAGTACAAATACCTTCAATATGTAGTGGCACAATGTGGCTTCAATGCACAGTGACCAACCAAAGTATGCATATGTCACCAACCATGACAAACAAATTTCACTTCATGTGGTCAACGTTGAAAACGCATAACACGAGTCACAAATGGTCAGAGGGGAAAACAATGGGTTGGGAACACTATTTATCAAATAGCAAGTACAAAGATCTTCAATAAGCAGTGGCACGGTATGGCTAGCGTGCACAGTGACCAACCAAAGGATGCATATGTCACTGACTACGACCGAATAAGTCCACTATGTGTGGTCAACATTGACAACTCTTAACACGAGTCAAAATTATTCAGAGGGATAGACAATGGTTTAAGAAGCATATGCATTGACTAGAAAGGACAAAGAACTTCAATACGTAGTGGCACGGTGTGGCTAATATGCACAGCACACAAGCAAACTAGGCATATGTCACGGATAATGACCACAGAATTTTAATATGGGTGGTCAATGTTGACCAACCATAACACGAGTCACAAACGGTCAGGAGAGGAAACAATGCTATGGGAATATCGGTTCTCAACTACAAAGTACAACGACCTTCAGTCAGTAGTAGCACGGTGTGACTACCATGCACAATGACAAACCAAAGTAGGCATATGTACTGCCTTTGACCAAAGAAATCCGCTGTGTGTGGTCAACATTGACAACTCATAATACGAGTCACAAATGGTCAGAGGGAGGAAAAATGGTTTGGGAACACCAAGTATCAAATAGCAAGCACAAGGGGCTTCAATACGCTGTGGCACGGTGTGGAGACCATGCACGATGACCAACCAAAGTAGGCATATGTCACTGACCATGCCCAAATAATGTCACTAAGTGTGGTAAACATTGACAGCTCATAACACGAGTCACAAATGGTAAGGGTGGTAGATAATCATTTGTGAATACTAGGTATCGACTAGCAAGTACAAATACCTTCAATGTGTAGTGGCACAATATGGCTTCACTGCACAGTAACCAACCAAAGTATGCATATGTCACTAATCCTGACCAACAAATTTCGCTTAATGTGGTCAACGTTGAAAACGCATAACACAAGTCACAAATGGTCAGAGGGGAAAACAATGGGTTGAGGACATCAGTTATCAACTAGCAAGTACAAAGACCTTCAACAAGCAGTTGCACGGTATGTCTAGCGTGCACAGTGACCAACCAACTGATGCATATGTCACTGACTACGACCGAATAGGTCCACTAAGTGTGGTCAACATTGACAACTCATAACACGAGTCACAAATGGTCAGAGGGAGAGACAATGATTTGGGAAGCCTATGTATTGACTAGAAAGGACAAAGAACATCAATACGTAGTCACGGTGTGGCTAATATGCATACCAAACAACCAAACTAGGCATATGTCACTGATCATGACCAGAGAATTTCAACATGGGTGGTCAACGTTGACCAACCATAACACGAGTCACAAACGGTCAGGAGAGGAAACAATGATCTGAGAATATTGGTTCTCAACTACCAAGTACAACGACCTTCAGTCAGTAGTAGCACGGTGTGGCTACCATGCACAATGACCGACCAAAGTAGGCATATGTACTGTCTTTGACCAAAGAAATCCGCTGTGTGTGGTACACGTTGGCAACTTATAATACGAGTCACAAATGATCAGAGGGGGAAAAAATGGTTTGGGAACACCAAGTATCACATAGCAAGCACAAGGGGCTTCAATACGTTGTGGCACGGTGTGGAGACCATGCACGATGACCAACCAAAGTAGGCATATGTCACTGACGATGACCAAATAATGTCACTAAGTGTGGTAAACTTTGACAACTCACAACACAAGTCACAGATGGTCAGGGTGGAAGATAATGGTTTGTGAGTACTAGTTATCTAATGCAAGTACAAATACCTTCAATATGTAGTGGCACAATGTGGCTTCAAAGCACAGTGACCAACCAATGTATGCATATGTCACTGACCATGAAGAACGAATTTCACTTCATGTGGTCAGTGTTGAAAAGGCATAACACGAGTCACAAATGGTCAGAGGGGAAAACAATGGGTTGGGAACACTAGTTATCAACCAGCAAGTACAAAGACCTTCAACAAGTAGTGGCACGGTATGGCTAGCGTACACAGTGACCAACCAAAGGATGCATACGTCACTGGCTACGACTGAACAAGTCCACTATGTGTGGTCAACATTGACAATTCATAACACGAGTCACGAATGGTCAGAGCGAGAGACAATGGTTTGAGAAGCCTGTGTATTGAGTAGAAAGGACAAAGATCTTCAATACGTAGTGGCATGGTGTGGCTAATATGCACACAAAACAACCAAACTAGGCGTATGTCACTGATCATGACCAGAGAATTTCAACATGGGTGGTCAACGTTGACCAACCACAACACGAGTCACAAACGGTCAGGACAGGAAACAATGCTATGGGAATATCGGTTCTCAACTACCAAGTACAAAAAATTCCAGTTTGTAGTAGCACGGTGTGGCTACCATGCACAATGACCGACCAAAGTAGGCATATGTTTTGCCTTTGACCAAAGAAATCCGCAGTGTGTGGTCAACGTTTACAACTCATAATACGAGTCACCAATGGTCAGAGGGGGAAACAATGGTTTGGGAACACCAAGTATCACATAGCAAGCACAAGGGGCTTCAATACGCTGTGGCACGGTGTGGAGACCATGCACGATGACCAACCAAAGTAGGCATATGTTATTGACCATGACAAAATAATTTCACTAAGTGTGGTAAACTTTGACAACTCACAACACGACTCACAAATGGTCAGTGTGGAAGGTAATGGTTTTTGAATACTAGTTATCGACTAGCAAGTACAAATTCCTTTAAAATGTAGTGGCACAATGTGGCTTCAATGCACAGTGACCAACCAAAGTATGCATATGTCACTGACCATGACAAACGAATTTCACTTCATGTGGTCAACGTTGAAAACGGATAACACGAGTCACAAATGGTCACAGGGGAAAACAATGGGTTGAGAACATCAATTATCAACTAGCAATTACAAAGACCTTCAACAAGCAGTGGCACGGTATGGCTAGCGTGCACAGTGACCAACCAAAGGATGCATATGTCACTGACTACGACCGAATAAGTCCACTATGTGTGGTCAACATTGACAACTCATTACACGAGTCACAAATGGTCAGAGGGAGAGACAATGATTTGGGATGCCTATTTATTGACTAGAAAGGACAAATAACTTCAATACGCAGTGGCACGGTGTGGCTTATATGCACATCAAACAACCAAACGATTGTCATTGATCATGACCAGAGAATTTCAATATGGGTGGTCAACGTTGACCAACCATAACACGAGTCACAAACGGTCAGGAGGGGAAATAATGCGATGGGAATATCGGTTCTCAACTTCCAAGTACAATGACCTTCAGTCAGTAGTAGCATGGTGTGGCTACCATGCACAATGACCGACCAAAGTAGGCATATGTATTGCCTTTGACAAAAGAAATCCGCTGTGTGTGGTCAACGTTGACAACTCATAATATGAGTCACAAATGGTCAGAGGGGGAAAAAATGGTTTGGGAACACCAAGTATCAAATAGCAAGCACAAGGGGCTTCAATACGCTGTGGCACGGTGTGGAGACCATGCACGATGACCAACCAAAGTAGGCATATGTCACTGACCATGANTCGGTTCTCAACTACCAAGTACAACGACCTTCAGTCAGTAGTAGCACGGTGTGGCTACCATGCACAATGACCGACCAAAGTAGGCATATGTACTGCCTTTGACCAAAGAAATCCGCTGTGTGTGGTCAACGTTGACAACTCATAATATGAGTCACAAATGGTCAGAGGGGGAAAAAATGGTTTGGGAACACCAAGTATCAAATAGCAAGCACAAGGGGCTTCAATACGCTGTGGCACGGTGTGGAGACCATGCACGATGACCAACCAAAGTAGGCATAAGTCACTGATTATTCCCAAATAATGTCACTAAGTGTGGTAAACTTTGACAACTCATAACACGAGATACAAATGGTCAGGGTGGTAGATAATGGTTTGTGAATACTAGGTATCGACTAGCAAGTACAAATACCTTGACTATGTAGTGGTGCAATGTGGCTTCAATGCACAGTAACCAACGAAAGTATGCATATGTCACTAACCATGACCAACAAATTTCACTTCATGTGGTCAACGTTGAAAGCGCATAACACGAGTCACAAATGGTCAGAGGGGAAAACAATGGGTTGAGAACATCAGTTATCAACTAGCAAGTACAAAGACCTCCAACAAGCAGTGGCACGGTATGCTTGGCGTGCATAGTGACCAACCAAAGGATGGATATGTCACTTACTACGACCGAATAAGTGCACTATGTGTGGTCAACATTGACAACTCATAACACGAGTCACAAGTGGTCAGAGGGAGAGACAATGATTTGGGGAGCCTATGTATTGACTAGAAAGGACAAATAACTTCAATACGCAGTGGCACGGTGTGGCTTATATGCACACCAAATAACCAAACTAGGCATATGTCACTGATCATGACCAGAGAATTTTAATATGGGTGGTCATCGTTGACCAACCATAGCACGAGTCACAAGGGGTCAGGAGAGGAAACAATACTATGGGAATATCGGTTCTCAACTACCAAGTACAACGACCTTCAGTCAGTAGTAGCACGGTGTGGCTTCCATGCACAATGACCTATCCAAGAAGGCATATATCACTGCTCATGACCAAAGAAGTTTAGTGTGTGTGGTCAACGTTCACAACTCATAATGAAAGTCAAAAATGGGCAGAGGGAGAAACAATGGTTTGGGAATACTTGGTATCAACTAGCAAGTACAAAGACATTCGATAAGTGGTGGCAAGGTGTGGCTACCATGCACAATGACCAACCAAAATATTATTGTATGACTGAATATCATAAAAAGAGTTTCACTGTGTGTGGTAAACTTTCCTTCTTACGGCTGGTCAATCGGAGCAATGGTTGAGATGTTATTCAAGCTCGAAGTTGCAAAATTCGAAAATTTGTCTGCGTCAAATTTTTATGAATAAACTTAATTTGTTATCATTCATATTTTTGAGAACTTTCCTCTAATCTTACACCCCCTTACTTTATGCCATTTACCCATATGAACCCTTATAATTTCATTTGGACATCACATGAGCACCATGCGAGTTGGCTTAGTGCTTGTAGAGTTAGATTCTGATAGGTCCTAGGTTTGAATCCTCGTACGCGCAATATACAATAGGTTCGGGACCTAGGGGGGGGGGCGGGAGGGGGTGGCCGTGTTGTGATACCTCAACTCTACCTTCTAGCCTAAGCTGTGTGGGGGTAAGGGGGGGTGTCATAATGCGGTCGTAAATTTGTCCTCCTGGTCGTCCACGGAACATCCCTCCAATGGGGGTGGGAGGGATTATTCCAGTGAAGGCACATACGCGTAACAAATCAACAAATACCGACCTGGTGTCAAAGGGAGAAATATTTTGCTATTTATTGACTAGCAAGAGCAAATATTTTCAACAAGTAGTGGAACGGTGTGGCTACCATGCACAATGACGAACCAGATTAGGCATGTGCCACTTACCATGGCCAAATAATTTTACTATGTGTGGTCAACGTTGACAACCCATAATATAGGTCCCGAATTGTCAGAGTACTAGATACCAACTACCAAGTAAAACGTCTTTCAGTCAGTAGTAGCACGGTGTGGCTAGCATGCATAATGTCCGACAAAAGTAGGCATATGTACTGCCTTTGACCAAAGGAATCCGCTGTGTGTGGTCAACGTTTACAACTCATAATACGAGTCACAAATGGTCACAGGGGGAAACAATGGTTTGGGAACACCATGTATAACATAGCAAGCACAAGGGTCTTCAATACGTTGTGGCACGGTGTGGAGACCATGCACGATGACCAACCAAAGTAGGCATATGTCACTGACCATGACCAAATAATGCCGCAAAGTGTGGTTAACTTTGACAACTCACAACACGACTCACAAATGGTCAGGGTGGAAGGTAATGGCTTGTGAATACTAGTTAACGACTAGCAAGTACAAATACCTTTAATATGTAGTGGCACAATGTGGCTTCAATGCACTGTGACCAACCAAAGTATGCATATGTCACTGACCATGGCGAACGAATTTCACTTCATGTGGTCAACGTTGAAAACGCATAACACGAGTCACAAATGGCCAGAGGGGAAAACAATGGGTTGAGAACATCAGTTATCAGCTACCAAGTACAAAGACCTTCAACAAGCAGTGGCACGGTATGGCTAGCGTGCACAGTGATCAACCAAAGGATGCATATGTCACTGACTACGACCGAATATGTCCACTATGTGTGGTCAACATTGACAACTCATAACACGAGTCACAAATGGTCAGAGGGAGAGACAATGGTTTAAGAAGCATATGTATTAACTAGTAAGGACAAAGAACTTCAATACGTAGTGGCACGGTGTGGCTAATATGCACACCAAACAACCAAACTAGGCATATGTCACTGATCATGACCACAGAATTTCAATATGGGTGGTCAATGTTGACAAACCATAACACGAGTCACAAACGGTCAGGAGAGGAAACAATGCTATCGGAATATCGGTTCTCAACTACCAAGTACAACGACCTTCAGTCACTAGTAGCACGGTGTGACTACCATGCACAATGACCAACCAAAGTAGGCATATGTACTGCCTTTGACCAAAGAAATCCGCTGTGTGTGGTCAACGTTGACAACTCATAACAAGAGTCACAAATGGTCAGAGGGGGAAAAAATGGTTTGGGAACACCAAGTATAAAATAGCAAGCACAAGGGGCTTCAATACGCTGTGGCACGGTGTGGAGACCATGCACGATGACCAACCAAAGTAGGCAAATGTCACTGATCATGCCNACAACTCATAATACGAGTCACAAATGGTCAGAGGGGGAAAAAATGGTTTGGGAACACCAAGTATCGAGTAGCAATCACAAGGGGCTTCAATACGCTGTGGCACAGTGTGGAGACCATGCACGATGACCAACCAAAGTAGGCAAATGTCACTGATCATGCCCAAATAACGTCACTAAGTGTGGTAAACATTGACAACTCATAACACGAGTCACAAATGGCCAGGGTGGTAGATAATCGTTTGTGAATACTATATATTGACTAGCAAGTACAAATACCTTCTATATGTAGTGGCACAATGTGGCTTCAATGCACAGTAACGAACCAAAGTATGCATATGTCACTAACCATGACCAACAAAATTCACTTCATGTGGTCAACGTTGAAAACGCATAACACGAGTCACAAATGGTCAGAGGGGAAAAAAATGGGTTGAGAACATCACTTATCAGCTACCAAGTATAAAGACCTTCAACAAGCAGTGGCACGGTATGGCTAGCGTGCAAAGTGATCAACCAAAGGATGCATATGTCACTAACTACGACCGAATATGTCCACTATGTGTGGTCAACATTGACAACTCATAACACGAGTCACAAATGGTCAGAGGGAGAGACAATGGTTTAAGAAGCATATGTATTGACTAGAAAGGACAAAGAACTTCAATACGTAGTGGCACAGTGTGGCTAATATGCACACCAAACAACCAAACTAGGCATATGTCACTGATCATGACCACAGAATTTCAATATGGGTGGTCAATGTTGACAAACCATAACACGAGTCACAAACGGTCAGGAGAGGAAACAATGCTATCGGAATATTGGTTCTCAACTACCAAGTACAACGACCTTCAGTCAGTAGTAGCACGGTGTGACTACCATGCACAATGACCAACCAAAGTAGGCATATGTACTGCCTTTGACCAAAGAAATCCGCTGTGTGTGGTCAACGTTGACAACTCATAACACGAGTCACAAATGGTCAGAGGGGGAAAAAATGGTTTGGGAACACCAAGTATAAAATAGCAAGCACAAGGGGCTTCAATACGCTGTGGCACGGTGTGGAGACCATGCACGATGACCAACCAAAGTAGGCAAATGTCACTGATCATGCCAAAATAATGTCACTAAGTGTGGTAAACATTGACAACTCATAACACGAGTCACAAATGGTCAGGGTGGTAGATAATCGTTTGTGAATACTATATATTGACTAGCAAGTACAAATACCTTCTATATGTAGTGGCACAATGTGGCTTCAATGCACAGTAACGAACCAAAGTATGCATATGTCACTAACCATGACCAACAAAATTCACTACATGTGGTCAACGTTGAAAACGCATAACACGAGTCACAAATGGTCAGAGGGGAAAACAATGGGTTGGGAACACTAGTCATCAACTAGCAAGTTCAAATACCTTCAACAAGCAGTGGGACCATATGGCTAGCGTGCACAGTGACCAACCAAAGGATGCATACGTCACTGACTACGGCCAAGTACATCCACTATGTGTGGTAAACATTGACAACTCATAACACGAGTCACAAATGGTCAGAGGGAGAGACAATGGTTTAGGAAGCCTATGTATTGACTAGAGAGGACAAAGAACTTCAATACATAGTGGCACGGTGTGGCTAATATGCACACCAAACAACCAAACTAGGCATATGTCACTGATCATGACCAGAGAATTTCAATGTGGGTGGTCAATTTTGACCAACCATAACACGAGTCACAAACGGTCAGGACAGGAAACAATGCTATGGGAATATTGGTTCTCAACTACCAAGTACAACGACTTTCAGTCAGTAGTAGCACAGTGTGGCTACCATGCACCATGACCGACCAAAGTAGGCATATGTACTGCCTTTGACCAAAGAAATCCACTCTGTGTGGTCAACGTTTACAACTCATAATACGAGTCACAAATGGTGAGACGGGGAAACAATGGTTTGGGAACACCATGTATCACATTGCAAGCACAAGGGGCTTCTATACACTGTGGCACGGTGTGGAGACCATGCACGATGACCAACCAAAGTAGGAATATGTCACTGACCATGACCAAATAATGCCACTAAGTGTGGTAAACTTTGACAACTCACAACACGACTCACAAATGGTCAGGGTGGAAGGAAATGGTTTGTGAATACTAGTTATCGACTAGCAAGTACAGATACCTTTAATATGTAGTGGCACAATGTGGCTTCAATGCACAGTGACCAACCAAAGTATGCATATGTCACTGACCAAGACAAACGAATTTCCTTTCATGTGGTCAATGTTGAAAACGCATAACACGAGTCACAAATGGTCAAAGGGGAAAACAATGGATTGACAACATCAGTTATCAACTACCAAGTACAAAGACCTTCAACAAGCAGTGGCACGGTATGGCTAGCGTGCACAGTGACCAACCAAAGGATGCATTTGTCAATTACTACGACCGAATAAGTCCACTATGTGTGCTCAACATTGACAACTCAAAACACGAGTCACAAATGGTCAGAGGGAGTGATTATGATTTGGGAAGCATATGTATTGACTAGAAAGGACAAAGAACTTCAATACGCAGTGGCACGGTGTGGCTAATATGCACACCAAACAACCAAACTAGGCATATGTCACTGATCATGACCACAGAATTTCAATATGGGTGGTCAATGCTGACCAACCATAACACGAGTCACAAACGGTCAGGAGAGGAAACAATGCTATGGGAATATCGGTTCTCAACTACCAAGTACAACGACCTTTAGTCAGTAGTAGCACGGTGTGACTACCATGCACAATGACCGACCAAAGTAAACATATGTACTGCCTTTGACCAAAGAAATCCGCTGTGTGTGGTCAACGCTGACAACTCATAATACGAGTCACAAATGGTCAGATGGGGAAAAAATGGTTGGGGAACACCAAGTATCAAATAGCAAGCACAAGGGGTTTCAATACACTGTAACACGGTGTGGAGACCATGCACGATGACCAACCAAAGTAGGCATACGTCACACAAACCAAAGCCGGGTCAAATAAACTAAAAGCCGGGTCTTAGAAACCAAATATGAGTAACATAACCCAAAGCCAAGTCACATAAACCAAAGCCGGGTGACAAGAACCAAATCCGGGTCACACCAACCAAAGCCGGGTCACAGAAAACAAAGCCGGGTCACATAAACCAAAGCCAGGTCATAGAAACCAAAGCCAGGTCACGAAAACCAAAGCCGGGTCACAGAAACCAAAACCGGGTCATAGAAACCAAAGCCGGGTCACATAAACCAACGCCGTGTCACAAAAACCAAAGCCGGGTCACAGAAACCAAGGACGGGACACACAAACTAAAGCCGGGTCACATAAACCAAAGCCGGGTCTCATAAACCAAAGCCGGGTCAGAGAAACCAAAGCCGGGTCACAGAAACCAAGGACGGGACACACAAACTAAAGCCGGGTCACATAAACCAAAGCCGGGTCTCATAAACCAAAGCCGGGTCAGAGAAACCAAAGCCGGGTCACAGAAACCAAAGCCGGGTCACACAAACCATAGCTTGGTCACAGATGGTCCAATGCCGGGTAACAGAAACCAAAGCCGGGTCATAGAAACCAATGCCGGGTCACATAAACCAAAACCAGGTCACAGAAACCAAAGCCAGGTCACAGAAACCAAATCTGGGTCACAGAGGGCCCTAAGCTGGGTCACAGAAACCAAGGACGAGTCACATATACCAAAGCCGGGTCACATAAACCAAAGCCGGGTCACAGAATCCATAGCCGGAATACATAAACCAAAACCGGGTCACAGAAACCGAAGCCAGGTCACATAAACGAAAGCTGGGTCACAGAGGGTCCAAAGCCGGGTCACAGAAAGCAAGGACGAGTCACAGAAACCAAAGCCGGGTCACAGAAACCAAAGTCGGGTCACACAACCAAACCTGGATTATAGAAACCAAAGCTGGGTCATTGGAACCAAAGCCGGGTCACAGAAAGCAAGGACGAGTCACAGAAACCAAAGCCGGGTCACAGAAACCAAAGTCGGGTCACACAACCAAACCTGGATTATAGAAACCAAAGCTGGGTCATTGGAACCAAAGCCGGGTCACAGAAACCAAAGCCGAGTCACGGAAACCAAAGCCGGGTCACGGAAACCAAAGCCGGGTCACATAAACCAGAGTCCGGTCACAAAAACAAAAGTCGGATCACAAAAACCAAATCGGGTTCACAGCAACCAAAGCCGGGTCACATAAACCAAAGCCGGGTCACAGAAACCAAAGCCGGGGCATATAAACCAAAGCCAGGTTACAGAAACCAAAGCCGGGTCACATAAACCAAAGCTGGATCACATAAATTAGAGCCGGATCACACAAACCAAAGCTAGATCACAGAAAACAAAGCCTGGCCACAAAAACCAAAGCCAGGTCACAGAAACCAATGCGGATCACAAAAACCGAAGCCGCATCAGAGTAACCAAAGCTGGGTCACAGTAACCAAAGCCGGGTCACATAAACCACATCCGGGTCACAAAAACCAAAGCAAGGTCACAGAAATCAAAGCCGGGTCACAAAAACCAAATCCGGGTCACAGAAACCAAAGCCGGGTAATTGAAACCAAAGCCGGGTCACAAAAACCAAAGCCGTGTCAAAACAACCGAAAGCCGGGTCACAGAAACCAAAGCCAGGTCACAGAAACAAAAGCCGAGTCACGGAAAAAAAAAGCCGGGTCATAGAAAGCAAAGCCGGGTCACACAATCCAAACCCGGGTCACAGAAACCAAAGCCAGGTCCGAGAAACGAAAGCCGGGTCACAGAAACCAAAGTTGGGTCACATAAAGCAAAGCCGGGTCGCAGAAACCAAAGCCAAGTCATGGAAACCAAAGCTGGGTCACAGAAACCAAAGCCGGGTCATATAAACCAAAGCCGGGTCACAGAAACCAAAGCCGGGTCACAGAAACCAAAGCCGGGTCACAGAAACCAAAGCCGGGTCACAGAAACCAAAGCCGAATCACAGAAACCAAAGCCGGGTCACAGAAACCAAAGCCGGGTCACAGAAACCAAAGCCGGGTCACAGAAACCAAAGCCGGGTCACAGAAACCAAAGCCGAATCACAGAAACCAAAGCCGGGTCATAGAAACCAAAGCCGGGTCAACGAACCAATGCCGGAGCATAGAATCCAAAGCCCGGTCATAGAAACTAAAGCCGGGTCACAGAAACCAAAGCCAGGTCACATAATCCAAAGCCGGATCATAGAACTATAAGCTGGGTCACAGCAACCAAAGCCAGGTCACATAACCAAAGCCGGATCACGGAAACCAAAGCCAGGTCACAGAAACCAAAGCGGGATCATATAAACCAAAGCCGGATCACTAAAACCAAAGCCGGATAACAGAAACCAAAGCCGGGTCATAGAAACCAAAGCCGGGTCACAGAAACCAAAGCCGGGTCACAGAAACCAAAGCCGGGTCACAGAAACCAAAGCCGGGTCACAGAAACCAAAGCCGGGTCGTATAAACCAAAGCCGGGTCACAGAAACCAAAGCCGGGTCACATAAACCAAAGCGGAGTCACACAATCCAGAGCCGGGTCACAGCAAAGCAAAGCCGGGTCATAGAAACCAAAGCCGGGTCACACAAACCAAAGCCAAGTCACATAAACCAAAGCCGAGTCACACAATCCAGAGCCTGGTCATAGCAAACCAAAGCCAGGTCACATAAACCAAAGCCGGGTCACAAAACCCAAAGCTGGGTCAATGAAACCAAAGCCCGGTCACATAATCAAAAGCCGGGTCACTGAAACCAAAGCCGGATCACAGAAACCAAAGCTGGGTCATAGAAACTGAAAGCCGGGTCTAAGAACCCAAAGCTGGGTCACAGAAACCAAAGCCAAGTCACAGAAACCAAAGCCAGGTCACAATAACCAAAGCTGGTCGACGGACACCAAAGCCGGGTAACAGAAACCAAAGCCGGTCACAGAAACCAAAGCCGGGCCACAGATACCAAAGCCGGGTCATAGAAACCAAAGCCAGGTCATAGACACCTAATCCAGGACTCAGAAACAAAAGCCGGGTCACAAAAACCAAAGCCGGGTCACAGAAGCCAAAGCCGGTCACTGAAACCAAAGCCGGGTCACAGAAACCAAAGCCGGGTTACAGAAACCAAAGCAGGGCCACAAAAACCAAAGCCGGGTCACAGAAATCAAAACCGGGTCACAGAAACTGAAGCCGGATCACAGTTACCAAAGAAAAGTCAAAGTAACCAAAGCCGGGTCACAGAAACTACAGCCGTGTCAGAAAAACCAAAGCCGGGTCACAGAAATCAAAGCCGGGTCACAGAAACATAAGCCGGGTCACAGAAACCAGTGCCGGGTCATTGAAACCAAAGCCAGGTCACGGAAACCAAAGCCGGGTCACAGCAACCAAAGCCGGGTCACGTAAACCAAAGCTGGGTCACAGAAACAAAAGCCGATTCACAGAAAACAAAGCCGGGTCACAGAAATCAAAGCCGGGTCACACAAACCAAAGCCAAGTCACATAAACCAAAGCCAGGTCAGAGAAACGAAAGCCGGGTCACAGAAACAAAAGCCAGGTCAGAGAAACAAAAGCCGGGTCATAGAAACCAAAGCCGGGTCACAGAAACCAAAGCCGGGTCACAGAAACCAAAGTCGGGTCACAAAAACCAAAGCCGGGTCACAGAAACAAAAGCCAGGTCAGAGAAACAAAAGCCGGGTCATAGAAACCAAAGCCGGGTCACAGAAACCAAAGCCGGGTCACAGAAACCAAAGTCGGGTCACAAAAACCAAAGCCGGGTCACAAAAACCAAAGCCAGGCCACATAACCCAAAGCCGGTTCATATAAACCAAAGCCGGGTCATAGAAACCAAAGCCGGGTCTCAGAAACCAAAGCCGGGTACAGAAACCAAAGCCGGGTCAACGAACCAAAGCCCGAGCACAGAAGCCCAAGCCCGGTCATAGAGACCAAAGCTGGGTCACATAACCCAAAGTCAATCACAGAATCCAAAGCCAGATCACATAAACCAAACCCGGGTCACAGCAACCAAAGCCAGGTCACAGAACCAAAACCAGGTCACAGAAACCAAAGCCAGGTCACAGAAACCAAAGCGGAATCACAGAAACCAAAGCCGAGTCACAGAAACCAAAGCCGGGTCACAGAAACCAAAGTCGGGTCACAAGAACCAAAGCCGGGTCACAAAACCAAAGCCGGGTCATAAAAACCAAAGCCGGGTCAGAGAAACCAAAGCCGGGTCAGAGAAAAAAAGCCGGGTCACAGAAACCAAAGCCAGGTTTAGGGTTTAGGGTTTAGAAACTAAACCCGAAGAAACCAAAGCCGGGTTACCGAAACCAAAGTTGGGTCACAGAAACCAAAGCCGGGTCACAGAAGCCAAAGCCCGATCATAGAAACCAAAGCCGGGTAACAGAAACGAAAGCCAGGTCACATAAACCAAAGCCGGGTCACAGAAACCAAAGCCGGTTCACAGAAAGCAAAGCTGGGACCCAGAATTTAAAGCCAAGTCAGAGAAACCAAAGCCGGGTCACATAGTCCACACCAAGTCACTGAAACCAAAGCCGGGTCACTGAAACCAAAGCCGGGTCACAGAAACTAAAAGACGGGTCTTAGAAACAAAAGCGGGGTCACAGGAAGCAAAGCCAAGTCACAGAAACCAAACCGGGGCACTGAAACCAAAGCCAGTCCACAGACACTAAAGCCGGGGCACATAAACCAAAGCCGGGTCACAGAAACCAAAGCCGGGTCACTGCAACCAAAACCGGGACACAGAAACCAAAGCCGGGTCACAGAAACCAAAGCTGGGTCACAGAAACCAAAGCCGGGTCACAGAAACCAAAGCCGGGTCACAAAAACCAAAGCCGGGTCACATAAACCAAAGCCGGGTCACAGAAACCAAAACCGGGTCACAGAAACCAAAGCCGGGTCACAGATACCAAAGCTGGGTCACAAAAAACCAAAGCCAGGTCACAGACACCAAAGCTGGGTCACATAAACCAAAGCTGGGTCACATTAACCAAAGCTGGGTCACAAAAACCAAAGCTGGGTCACATAAACCAAAGCCGGGTCAAAAAAACCAAAGCCGGGTCACAGAAACCAAAGCCGGGTTACAGAAACCAAAGCTGGGTCACAGACACCAAAGCCGGGTCACAGAAACAAAAGTCGGGTCACAGAAACCAAAGCCGGAACACATAACCCAAAGCCGGGTCACAGAATCCCAATCCAGGTCACATGAACCTAAGCCGAGTCACAGAAACCAAAGCCGGGTCCTATGAACCAAAGCCGGGTCACAGAAAGAAAAGCCTGTCCACGAAAACCAAAGGCGGGTCACAGAAACCAAAGTCGGGTGGAAGAAACCAAAGCCGGGTCACAGAAACCAAAGCCGGGTTACAGAAACCAAAGCCGAGTCACAGACACCAAAGCAGGGTCAAAGAAACCAAAGTCGGGTCACAGAAACCAAAGCCGGGTCACGGAAAACAATGCCGGGTCACAGAAAGCAAAGCCGGGTCACACAAACCAAAGCCGGGTCACAAGAAACCAAAGCCAGGTCAGAGAAACAAAAGCCAGGTCAATGAAACCAAAGCCGGTTAACAAAAACCAACACCGGGTCACAGAAACCAAAGTCGGGTCACGGAAACCAAAGCCGGGTCACAGAAGCAAAGCCAAGTCACAAAAACCATAGCCGGGTCACAGAAACCAAAGCCAGGTCATAGAAACCAAAGCCAGGTGATAGAAACCAAAGCTGGGTCACAGAAACCAAGGCCGGGTCACAGAAACAAAAGTCGGGTCACAGAAACCAAAGCCGAATCACTGAAACAAATTTAGATTATTCATAAATTTAGTTTATTCATAAAAAGTTGACGGAGACAAATTTTTGAATTTTGCAACTTCGAGCTTGAATAACCTCTCAACCATTGCTCCGATTGACCAGCCGTATGAAGAAAATTTGACAACACACAGAGAAACTCTTTTGATGGTATTCAGTGATACAAGAATACTTTGGTTGGTCATTGTGCATGGTAGCCACACCGTGCCACCACTTATCGAAGGTCTTTGTACTTGCTAGTCGATACCAAGTATTCCCAAACTATTGTTTCTCCCTCTACCCATTTTTTACTTGTATTATGAGCTGTGAACGTTGACCACACACACTAAACTTCTTGGTCATGAGCAGTGATGTATGGCTACTTGGGTAGGTCATTGTGCATGGTAGCCACACCGTACTACTACTGACTGAAGGTCGTACTTGGTAGTTGAGAACCGATTTTCCCATAGCATTGTTTCCTCTCCTGACCGTTTGTGACTCGTGTTATGGTTGGTCAACATTGACCACCCATATTGAAATTCTCTGGTCATGATCAGTGACATATGCATAGTTTGGTTGTTTGGTGTGCATATTAGCCACACCGTGCCACTGCGTATTGAAGTTATTTGTCCTTTCTAGTCAATACATAGGCTTCCCAAACCATTGTCTCTCCCTCTGACCATTTGTGACTCGTGTTATGAGTTTTCAATGTTGACCACACATACTCGACTTATTCGGTCGTAGTCAGTGACATATGCATCCTTTGGTTGGTCACTGTGCATGCTAGCCATACCGTGCTACTGCTTGTTGAAGGTCTTTGTACTTGCTAGTTGATAACTAGTGTTCCCAACCAATTGTTTTCCCCTCTGACCGTTTGTGACACTTATTATGTGCTTTCAACGTTGACCACATGAAGTGAAATTGTTTCGTCGTGGTCAGTTACATATGCATACTTTGGTTGGTCACTGTGCAAGGAATCCACATTGTGCCACTACATATTGAATGTATTTGTACTTGCTAGTCCATACCTAGTATTCACAAACCATTATCTACCACCCTGACCATTTGTGACTCGTGTTATGAGTTGTCAAAGTTTACCACACTTAGTGACATTATTTGGGCATGATCAGTGACATATGCCTACTTTGGTTGGTCATCGTGCATGGTCTCCACACTGTGCCACAGCGTATTGAAGCCCCTTGTGCTTGCTATTTGATAGTTGGTGTTCCCAATCCATTGTTTCCCCCTCTCACAATTTGTGACTCGTATTATGAGTTGTAAACGTTGACCACACACAGCGGATTTCTTTGGTCAAAGGCAGTACATATGCCTACTTTGGTTGGTCATTGTGCATGGTAGTCACACCGTGCTACTACTGACTGAAGGTCGTTGTACTTGGTAGTTGGTATATAGTATTCCCAACCCATTGTTTCCCCCTCTGACAATTCGGGACCCATATTATGGGTTGTCAACGTTGACCACACATAGTAAAATGATTTGGGTATGGTAAGTGGCACATGCCTAATCTGGTTGGTCATTGTGCATGGTAGCCACACCGTTCCACTACTTGTTGAAAGTATTTGCCTTTGCTAGTCAATAAATAGCAAAAGGTTCATCCCTTTGACACCAGGTCAGTTTTCTTAATTTGTTACGCGTAGGTGCCTTCACTGGAATACTCCCTCCCACTCCTCCTAGAGGGATGTTCCGTGGACGACCTGGAGGACAAATTTGCGACCGTATTATGACACCCCCCCTACCCCCCCACGGCTTAGGCTCGAAGGTAGAGTTGAGGTATCACAACACGGCCGCCCCCCCCCCCAGGTCGCGAGCCTATTGTGTATTGCGCGTACGAGGATTCAAACCTAGGACCTATCAGAATCTAACTCTATAAGCACTAAGCCAACTCGCATGGTGCTCATATGATGTCCAAATAACACTTTAAGGGTTCCTATGGGTAAAGGGCATAAAATAGGGGGGTGTGATATTAGAGGGTAGTTTTCAAAATTATGAATGATAACAAATTTAGTTTATCCATAAAAATTTGACGCAGACAAAATTTCGAATTTTGCAACTTCGAGCTTGAATAATCTCTCAACCATTGCTCCGATTGACCAGCCGTAAGAATGAAAGTTGACAACACACAATGAAACTCTTTTTATGATATTCAGTCATACAGGAGAACTTTTGTTGGTCATTGTGCATGGTAGTCACACCGTGCAACCACTTATGGATGGTCTTTGTACTTGCTAGTCGATACCAAGTATTCCCAAACCATTGTTTCTCCCTCTGCCCATTTTTTACTTGTATTATGAGTTGTGAACGTTGACCACACACACTAAACTTCTTTGGTCATGAGCACTGATGTATGCCTACTTGGGTAGGTCATTGTGCATGGTAGCCACACCGTGCTACTACTGACTGAAGGTCTTTGTACTTGGTAGTTGAGAACCGATTTTCACATAGCATTGTTTCCTCTCCAGACCGTTCGTGACTCGTGTTATGGTTGGTCAATGTTGACCACCCATATTGAAATTATCTGGTCATGATCAGTGACATATGCCTAGCTTGGTTGTTTGGTGTGCATATAAGCCACACCATGCCACTGCGTATTGAAGTTCTTTGTCTGTTCTAGTCAATACATAGGCTTCCCAAATCATTGTATCTCCCTTTGACCATTTGTGACTCGTGTTATGAGTTGTCAATGTTGACCTCACATAGTGGACTTATTCGGTCGTGGTCAGTGACATATGCATCCTTTGGTTGGTCACTGTGCACGCTAGCCATACCGTGCCACTGCTTGTTGAAGGTCTTTGTACTTGCTAGTTGATAACTGATGTTCTCAACCCATTGTTTCCCCTCTGATCATTTGTGACTCATGTTATGCGTTTTCAACGTTGACCACATGAAGTGAAATTCGTTCGTCATCGTCAGTGACATATGCATACTTTGGTTGGTCACTGTGCATTGAAGCCACATTGTGCCACTACATATTAAAAGTATTTGTACTTGCTAGTCGATAAGTAGTATTCACAAACCATTACCTTCCACCTTGACCATTTGTGAGTCGTGTTGTGAGTTTTCAAAGTTTACCACACTTAGTGACATTATTTGGTCATGGTCAGTGACATATGCCTACTTTGGTTGGTCATCGTGCATGGTCTCCACACCGTGCCACAACGTATTGAAGCCCCTTGTGCTTGCTATGTGATACATGGTGTTCCCAAACCATTGTTTCCCCCTCTGACCATCAGTGACTCGTATTATGAGTTGTAAACGTTGACCACACACAGCGGATTTCTTTGGTCAAAGGCAGGACATATGCCTACTTTGGTCGGTCATTGTGCATGGTAGTCACACCGTGCCACCGCTGTGGCACGGTGTGGAGACCATGCACGATGACCAACCAAAGTAGGCACATGTCACTTATCATCACAAATGGTCAGGGTGGTAGACAATGGTTCGTGAATACTAGATATCGGATAGCAAGTACAAATACCTTCAATATGTAGTGGCACAATGTGGCTTCAATGCACAGTGACCAACCAAAGTATGCATATGTCACTAACCATGACCAACAAATTTCACTTCATGTGGTCAACGTTGAAAACGCATAACACGAGTCACAAATGTTCAGAGGGGAAAACAATGGGTTGGGAACACTAGTTATCAACTAGCACGTACAAAGACCTTCAATAAGCAGTGGCATGGTATGGCTAGCATGCACCGTGACCAACCAAAGGATGCATACGTCACTGACTACGACCGAATAAGTCCACTATGTGTGGTCAACATTGACAACTCATAACACGAGTCACAAATGGTCAGAGGGAGAGACAATGGTTTAAGAAGCATATGTATTGACTAGAAAGGACAAAGAACTTCAATACATAGTGGCACGGTGTGGCTAATATGCACACCAGACAACCAAACTAGGCATATGTCACTGATCATGACCACAAAATTTCAATATGGGTGGTCATTCTTCACCAACCATAACACGAGTCACAAACGGTCAGGAGAGGAAACAATGCTATGGGAATATCGTTTCACAAGTACCAAGTACAATGACCTTCAGTCAGTAGTAGCACGGTGTGACTACCATGCACAATGACCGACTAAAGTAGGCATATGTACTGCCTTTGACCGAAGAAATCCGCTGTGTGTGGTCAACGTTGACAACTCATAATACAAGTCACAGATGATCAGAGGGGGAAACAATAGCTAGGGAACACCAACTATCAAATAGCAAGTACAAGGGGCTTCAATACGCTGTGGCACGGTGTGGAGTCCATGCACGATGACCAACCAAAGTAGGCATATGTCACTGACCATGCCCAACTAATGTCACTAAGTGTGGTAAACTTTGACAACTCATAACACGAGTCACAAATGGTCAGGGTGGTATATAATGGTTTGTGAATACTAGGTATGGACTAGCAAGTACAAATACCTTCAATATGTAGTGGCACAATGTGGCTTCAATGCACAGTGACCAACCAAAGTATGCATATGTCACTGACCATGTCGAAAGAATTTCACTTCATGTGGTCAACGTTGAAAACACATAACAAGAGTCACAAACGGTCAGAGGGGAAAACAATGGGTTGGGAACACTAGTTATCAACTAGCAAGTACAAATAACTTCAACAAGCAGTGGCACGGTATGGCTACCGTGCACAGTGACCAACCAAAGGATGCATACGTCACTGACTACGACCGAATAAGTCCACTATGTGTGGTCAACATTGACAACTCATAACACGAGTCACAAATGGTCAGAGGGAGAGACAATGGTTTAAGAAGCATATGTATTGACTAGAAAGGACAAAGTACTTCAATACGTAGTGGCACGGTGTGGCTAATATGCACACCAAACAACCAAACTAGGCATATGTCACTGATCATGACCAGAGATTTTCAACATGGGTGGTCAACGTTGACCAACCATAACACGAGTCACGAACGGTCAGGACAGGAAACAAGGCTATGGGAATGTCGGTTCTCAACTACCAAGCACAACGACCTTCAGTCAGTAGTAGCACGGTGTGGCTACCATGCACAATGACCGACCAAAGTAGGCATATGTACTACCTTTGTCCAAAGAAATCCGATCTGTGTGGTCAACATTTACAACTCATAATACGAGTCACATATGGTCAGAGGGTGAAACAATGGTTTGGGAACACCAAGTATCACATAGCAAGCGCAAGGGGCTTCAATATGTTGTAACACGGTGTGGAAACCATGCACGAGGACCAACCAAAGTAGGCATATGTCACTGACCATGAGCAAATAATGTCATTAAGTGTTGTAAACTTTGACAACTCATAACAAGAGTCACAAATGGTCAGGGTGGAAGAGAATGGTTTGTGCATACTAGTTATTAAATAGCAAGTACAAAGACTTTCAATATGTAGTGGCACAATGTGGCTTCAATGCAAGGTGACCAACAAAAGTATGCATATGTCACTAACCATAACCAACAAATCACTTCATGTGGTCAACGTTGAAAACGCATAACATGAGTCAAATAATCTGAGGGGAAAACAATGGGTTGGGAACACTAGTTATCAACTAGCACGTACAAAGACCTTCAATAAGCAGTGGCATGGTATGGCTAGCGTGCACAGTGACCAACCAAAGGATGCATACGTCACTGACTACGACCGAATAAGTCCACAATGGTTTAAAAAGCATATGTGTTTACTAGACAGGACAAAGAACCCCAATATATAAAGGCACGGTGTGGCTAATATGCACACCAAACAACCAAACTAGGCATATGTCACTGATCATGACCAGAGAATTTCAATATGGGTGGTCAACGTTGACAAACCATAACACGAGTCACGAACAGTCAGGACAGGAAACAAGGCTATGGGAATATTGGTTCTCAACTACCAAGCACAACGCCCTTCAGCCAGTAGTAGCATGGTGTGGCTACCATGCACAATGACCGACCGAAGTAGGCATATGTACTACCTTCGACCAAAGAAATCCGCTCTGTGTGGTCAACGTTTACAGCTCATAATACGAGTCACATATGGTCAGAGGGGGAACAATGGTTTGGGAACACCAATTATCACATAGCAAGCACAAGGGGCTTCAATACGCAATGGCACCGTGTGTAAACCATGCACGATGTCCAACCAAAGCAGGCATATGTCACTGAACATGAGCAAATAATGTCACTAAGTGTTGTAAACTTTGACAACTCATAACACGAGTCACAAATGGTCATGGTGGAAGAGAATGGCCTGTGCATACTAGTTATTGACTCGCAAGTACAAATACCTTCAATATGTAGTAGCACAATGTGGCTTCAATGCACAGTGACCAACCAAAGTATGCATATGTCACTAACCATGACCAACAAATTTCACTTCATGTGGTCAACGTTGAAAATGCATAACACGAGTCACAAATGGTCAGAGGGGAAAACAATGGGTTGGGAACACTAGTTATCAACTAGCAAGTACAAAGACCTTCAACAAGCAGTGGCACGGTATGGCTNGACCAACCAAAGTATGCATATGTCACTAACCATGACCAACAAATTTCACTTCATGTGGTCAACGTTGAAAACGCATAACACGAGTCACAAATGGTCAGAGGGAAAAACAATGGGTTGGGAACACTAGTTTTCAACTAGCAAGTACAAAGAACTGCAACAAGCAGTGGCACATTATGGCTAGCGTGCACACTGACCAACCAAAGGATGCATACGTCACTGACTATGACCGAATATGTCCACTATGTGTGGTCAACATTGACAACTCATAACACGAGTCACAAATGGTCAGAGGGAGAGACAACGGTTTGGGAAGCCTATGTATTGACTAGAAAGGACAAAGAACTTCAATACGTAGTGGCACGGTGTGGCTAATATGCACAGCAAACAACCAAACTAGGCATATGACACTGATCATGACCAGAGAATTTCAATATGGGTGGTCAACGTTGACCAACCATAACACGAGTCACAAACGGTCAGGACAGGAAACAATGCTATTGGAATATTGGTCCTCAAGTACCAATTACAATGACTTTCAGTCAATAGTAGCACTGTGTGGCTACCATGCACAATGTCCGACCAAAGTAGGCATATGTACTGCCTTTGACCAAAGAAATCCGCTATGTGTGGTCAACGTTTACAACTCATAATACTAATCACAAATGGTCAGAGGGGGAAACAATGGTTTGGGAATACCATGTATCACATAGCAAGCACAAGGGGCTTCAATACGTTGTGGCACGGTGTGGAGACCATGAACGATGACCAACCAAAGTAGGCATATGTCACTGACCATGACCAAATAATGTCACTAAGTGTAGTAAAATTTGACAACTCACAACACGACTCACAAATGGTCAGGGTGGAAGGTAATGGTTTGTGAATACTAGTTATCGACTAGCAAGTACAAATACCTTCAATATGTGGTGGCACAATGTGGCTTCAATGCATAGTGACCAACCAAAGCATGCATATGTCACTGACCATGACGAAAGAATTTCACTTCATGTGGTCAACGTTGAAAACGCATTACACGAGTCACAAATGGTCAGAGGGGAAAACAGTGGGTTGAGAACATCAGCTATCAACTAGCAAGTACAAAGACCTTCAACAAGCAGTGGCACGGTATGGCTAGCGTGTACAGTGACCAACCAAAGGATGCATACGTCACTGAATACGACCGAATAAGTCCACTATGTGTGGTTAACATAAACAACTCATAACACGAGTGAAAAATGGTCAGAAGGAGAGACAATGTTTTGGGAAGCCTATGTATTGACTAGAAAGGACAAAGAACTTCAATACGCAGTGGCACGGTGTGGCTAATATGCACACCAAACAACCAAACTAGGCATATGTCACTGATCCTGACCAGAGAATTTCAACATGGGTGGTCAACGTTGACCAACCATAACACGAGTAACAAACGGTCAGGAGAGGAAACAATGCTATGAGAATATCGGTTCTCAACTACCAAGTACAACGACCTTCAGTCAGTAGTAGCACGGTGTGGCTACCATGCACAATGACCGACCAAAGTATGCATATGTACTGCCTTTGACCAAAGAAATCCGCTGTGTGTGGTAAACGTTGGCAACTCATAATACGAGTCACAGATGGTCAGAGGGGGAAAATGGGTTGGGAACACCAAGTATCACATAGCAAGCACAAGGGGCTTCAATACGTTGTGGCACGGTGTGGAGACCATGCACGATGACCAACCAAAGTAGGCATATGTCACTGACCATGACCAAATAATGTCTCTAAGTGTGGTAAACTTTGACAACTCATAACATGAGTCACAAATGGTCAGGGTGGAAGATAATGGTTTGTGCATACTAGTTATTGACTAGCAAGTACACATACCTTCAATATGTAGTGGCACAATGTGGCTTCAATGCACAGTGACCAACCAAAGTATGCATGTGTCACTAACCATGACCAACAAATTTCACTTCATGTGGTCAACGTTGAAAACGCATAACACGAGTCACAAATGGTCAGAGGGGAAAACAATGGGCTGGGAACACTAGTTATAACCTAGCAAGTACAAAGACCTTCAATAAGCACTGGCACGGTATGGCTAGCGTGCACAGTGACCAACCAAAGGGATGCATACGTCACTGACTACGACCGAGTAAGTCCACTATGTGTGGTCAACATTGAAAACTCATAACACAAGTCACAAATGGTCAGAGGGAGAGACAATGGTTTAGGAAGCATATTTATTGACTAGAAAGGACAAATAATTTCAATATGTAGTGGCACATTGTGGCTAATATGCACACCAAACAACCAAACTAGGCATATGTCACTAATCATGACCATTGAATTTCAATATGGGTGGTCAATGTTGACCAACCATAACACGAGTCACAAACGGTCAGGAGAGGAAACAATGCTATGGGAATATCGGTTCTCAACTACCAAGTACAACAACCTTGAGTTAGTAGTAGAACGGTGTGACTACCATGCACAATGACCGACCAAACTAGGCATATGTACTGCCTTTGACCAAAGAAATCCGCTATGTGTGGTCAACTTTGAAAACTCATAACACACGTCACAAATGGTCAGAGGGGAAAAAAATGGTTTGGGAACACCGTGTATCAAATAGCAAGCACAAGGGGCTTCAATACGCTGTGGCACGGTGTGGAGACCATGCACGATGACCAACAATAGTAGGCATATGTCTCTGATCATGCCCAAATAATGTCACTAAGTGTGGTAAACTTTGACAACTCATAACACGAGTTACAGATGGTCTGGGTGGTCGATAATGGTTTGTGAATACTAGGAATCGACTAGCAAGTACAAATACCTTCAATATGTAGTGGCACAATGTGGCTTCAATGCACAGTAACCAACCAAAGTATGCATATGTCACTAACCATGACCAAACAATTTCACTTCATGTGGCCAACGTTGAAAACGCATTACACGAGTCACAAATGTGTCAATGCGACGGATAGCAACGGTCTAGAAAACGGGTCCCGACATGGGAGGCCGCCAACCGCTCTTGGTATTGCAACCAAGATAACATATCACCCTCGAACGAGGGATCCACACTTTAGGTTCGTTTGGTTTGCAACCTCACGAAGTCCGCATGTTGGTTTTTAGTGTCTACCTTTGGTTGGACACTCTGTGAGGAGTCTCAAAGGCAAGAACTGTAAATGGATGCATGCAAGGTACAGGCTTTTATACTTGCAGAGCTTTGCTAAAGCTTCTGCTTGTAGTGGCTCCACTGGAGCCAACCTCAACCTATAATCCTACTTGGCGCGTCCTTAGACCGCCAAGTGTCATCCTCAAGCCAGGCTTTTAGTAAGCTTCATAGAAGCTTCCTGTCCAAGTTTTGGCCACAACAAAATGTGGCCGTCGCGGGGTTTGAACCTGCGATCTCTCGTCTAAGACTCCGGTGCCTATTCAACCATGCCAAAAAGGTATGGTTCCTATGATGAGCCACANATAAAGAAAAGCTGTCTTGACGTCCATCTGGTGTATCTCCAGGTTCTTTGCAGCTGCAATGCCAAGGAGAGAGCGGATGGAGGCAAAGGTCACGACGGGCGCGAACGTCTCATCGTACTCAGAGCCCGGGCGTTGAGAGAACCCCTTAGCCACTACCCTTGCCTTGAACTTGTCGATGCTGCCGTCTTGCTTCTTCTTCACTCGGAGGACCCACTTGGATCCCACCACGTGGGCCTTGTCGGGTCTATCCACCAGCACCCACGTGCCGTTCTCGACAATGGATGCGAGCTCGCTGTCCACTGCCTCCTTCCACTTAGCCGCATCTGGGCCATTCATCGCCTCCGCCACTGTGGATGGCTCTCCCTGAGCCATGCACGACCAGCTCAAGCCGGTCCAATCATCCTCATACCGCAAAGGTGCTTTCTTTGGTCGCAAACTGCGCCGGGGTAGTGGTGCGGCTTCTTGCTTTGGTGCTAGTGCTTCCACAGGTGGTGGTTTGTCGTCGTCATCGTCAGAAGAGTCGTCAGACTCCAAGTCAGACTCGGAAGCCCTGGACGCCTCGGAATCCGCGTCCATGTCAGATGCTGCATCATCCTCCGCAACATCTCTCCCATTCCTACCACCTGCTGGCAAAGCGAGCCAGGTGTCGGGCGCTTGGTCTCCGGACTCAAGCAACACTATCCACTCTCCCGCTTTGGGAGCGAGGATCGGGTCCACCAGCTCTCCCTTTCCAAGGGTGCGTTCGTCAAACATGACGTCGCGGCTCCTCACGAGCTTGCCTGCTACCTGGTCCCAAAGCCGATAGGCTTTGTGTGACGTGTCGTACCCAACCATGACGCACTTCCTCGAACGTGCGTCAAGCTTGCCTCCACCTTCTCCCGACTGGATCTTCACCCATGCAGTTGACCCAAACACCTTCAGATGGGATGCGTTGGGTTTCTTTCCCGACCATGCTTCCTGTGGGGTCTTCAGCTGCTTGTCCTGCTCCTTTCCACGCTTCCGCAAGGCGGTCGCTGGTGTGA